>CM035442.1:125195079-125242579 GCA_020310875.1 Ceratopteris richardii
GTATGTGCTCCCATCTTGCATGTTTGTGTCTGGCTGATCGAGAAGGATCCATCATGGGACTCATATATGAGCTTACTCATAGAATGATTGAAAATTTTGGAAAATTGAATGGTATTGATAAGATAAGACTTAAGGAAGTCAAAGCATTTTGCATTGAGAGATGGAATATGCTACATTCTCCCCTTCATGCTCCTGCATATATTTTGCATCCTATTTGGAGAGAGATGTCTTGAAAATGATGGAGAAGTAAATGATGGTTGGATGAATGTGATTGAAAGATATACACATAATGATGATGATCAACAAAGTAGATTATTGGATGAGTTACATGTTTTTAAGACTGTTTGGCTAATTTGGAAGGCAAGTTGCTAAAGTTCCAAAAATAATGCATGATGGAGTGATGTGGTGGGAGCCTTTTGGGGCACATACACCCAATTTGCATGCATTGGCTCTTCGTTTTCTCTCACAAGGTACTTGTGCTTCCCTTTGTGAGAGAAATTGGAGCACATTTTCTTTGATTCATACCAAACGAAGGAATAAGCTTCTCCCAAAAAATACTAAAAAATTGGTTTATATTCATACCAATCTTCGGCTTGCAAAAGAAAAGGGCTTTGAAATGCAAGAAGTTACCTTAGAGATGATTGAAAAAGAACATGATGATGAAAGGTTGCAGGCAATGCAAAAGAGTATAGAGGGTGAGGAAATTCCCCTCAATCATATCACCTCCATTACTCGGAGATATGTACATGCAAATGAGGGCCCTTCATCCACACATGATGATGGTGGCAATGATGAAGAAAAGAAGCATGATGACTAATCACTCTTATGTTTTCATCCCTAAGTTCTATGTTTTGGAGTTTGCACTACTTCCATATTTTCATCACTATGTTTTTATAAAGTACTGATTGTTATCTATATATTTTAGACGTTAAAGAAAAAAAAGGCAACATCGATAAACCTCATAAAAGTTTTTCCTTACTCATCATAAGTGGGTTTTCCCTCAGAAGTCGAAAGTCATAATCTCATCAAGAACAACTATGCCTTCATATGAGAACGTTGTAGATATACTTATCAAAGCAATATCCAGAAACATATATCATAAGTAATGCAGATTATTTAACCTTATGCCATTGTGACATTGAGGGAGAAAATGTTGGAAAAGAATGTCAGAATAGCTCAAAATCGCCAAATTTCCAACAACCCTAATTTAGGGACTTAGTCAAATTTGGGTCAAAGATGCTCATAATTTTTATTTACTCCTATGAAAGTACTCAATGAGAGTTTGCTAATGCAATATAACATTCCACCATCTGACACCTGAAAGCCATTGAAAAGTCAAACCCTGCTTTTCTGTCCTAAATATACTTTTGATTAAAACTTAATCAATGGCTAAGATTTAATCCTAGAAAAGCATATGATCTAAAGTCTAGGATCTAATCGATCCTAATTAAAGCATAAGAAGCAATTTGAAACTCACGAAACACATCAATCATGCCTATTGATAATTTTGGTGCAAAAAATGTGTATGGAGCTTATTAGATATGCTTTTCACTTCAGCTTTTAAGCTTTGTGTAAGTGCTTTATCGCATGGAGGTAGAGCCTATATAAATATTAAAGAGGCTATTATACATACTTTTATCAATCATCTCTTGGAGCTCTCCTCACACAAGGATTAGGGTTTCAGTTTGAAGGTTCTTTGGGATTTCTATATGCAGATTTGGAGGCTGTTTCAGCAGCTGCAGTTCATCTTCTTCATACTTGCTCAAATTTGCATGCTGATTTTTGTGAGCATTAGCTTCTAATTTCAGGTTTTCTTCAAGGTTACTGTCGTACCCGGTTTTCTACCTACCTCTTCAACAATATTACAGAAATAATTGCTGCTCTCCATCAAAGAAGACCTAATTTCAGATTTGACTGTTTTGAACAGTCCATTCACTTCCAATTGCACATATTCTCTTACACGTTACCTCTCAAGCACATTCGTTCTATATTTTGTACTTAGAACCCTTTTGTTTCAGCCTATATTCAGCTTTGCATCTTACACACATTGTATATTGTCATTTAGCATTTATTTAGAGTGTAGTTAGCATTCAGCTTCTACACTTTGAAATTGTCTTCTCTCTATTCTATTGTCATTCATCTCATTTAATTTGGTCAAGGTATGTTATGTGCTATGCTTTTAAGTGTTGGTTAGATCTTTGGAAATACCTGTAATTATTATTTGGGCCTACCACATTTCCAACAATACTTTGTTTGGCAAGAAGAAGACCCATTGCAAGAGCGAACAACTCACCTGACAACTTAGCTCTTCAAACTCAAGAGCCAAAATAAGTAAAGTATGCCCAAGCAAAAAATGGTTAGGGATATAATAAAGATGGGGCCAAAAGGAAAACTCCTTCGAAAAGCTCCATGGCTCATGCAAAACAAATAGCCTTGAGTTTAGAAGATAACAATTAGAAGAGAAAAGTCAAATTCAAACTCTTTTTCGATGTTTCATTTAAATTTAGAGCAATAGCTTAGAACCGTAAGAGTAATTGATAGAAGACAAGTAATCCATTCTAAAGTTCAAAACAAAAATGCAAAATCTTGAAGGACATGTCACCAATGTGGCTTTTTCCTTTATAAAATTTTCGTCTTACGAGAATAAGTTCTATTTATCCTCATGAAAAGACTAAAATGGACATGAGTTACCTGGCTTGATCAAACAAAATGCATGTATGCCATATTATCAACAAAATGGATCTAAAAATGAAAATAAACAAGATCCAGACAATACGTCTAGAAACTGAAAAGGAAAGCATCAGGAACTCGTGCTTAGCCTCAGCAAGTATGAGAGGGTGCATGTGCATGAAAATGTTGTGTGTGTGTGTGTGTGTGTGTGTGTGTGTGTGTGTGTGTGTGTGTGTGCGCGCGCGCGCGCACGCATGCATCCAAGTGAGAGGAGGGGGAACGCACACAAGCTACACACGTGTCCACACATGTGCCCATGTAAGCATCTGTGTACCTATGAATATAAGTGTGCGCACATGCACACTGCACATATGCATGCCATACACGTGCACAAGGGAGGAGTAGAGTGTATGGCATGCATATCCCTTTTGTTTCAGCCTATATTCAGCTTTGCATCTTACACACATTGTATATTGTCATTTAGCATTTATTTAGAGTGTAGTTAGCATTCAGCTTCTACACTTTGAAATTGTCTTCTCTCTATTCTATTGTCATTCATCTCATTTAATTTGGTCAAGGTATGTTATGTGCTATGCTTTTAAGTGTTGGTTAGATCTTTGGAAATACCTGTAATTATTATTTGGGCCTACCACATTTCCAACAATACTTTGTTTGGCAAGAAGAAGACCCATTGCAAGAGCGAACAACTCACCTGACAACTTAGCTCTTCAAACTCAAGAGCCAAAATAAGTAAAGTATGCCCAAGCAAAAAATGGTTAGGGATATAATAAAGATGGGGCCAAAAGGAAAACTCCTTCGAAAAGCTCCATGGCTCATGCAAAACAAATAGCCTTGAGTTTAGAAGATAACAATTAGAAGAGAAAAGTCAAATTCAAACTCTTTTTCGATGTTTCATTTAAATTTAGAGCAATAGCTTAGAACCGTAAGAGTAATTGATAGAAGACAAGTAATCCATTCTAAAGTTCAAAACAAAAATGCAAAATCTTGAAGGACATGTCACCAATGTGGCTTTTTCCTTTATAAAATTTTCGTCTTACGAGAATAAGTTCTATTTATCCTCATGAAAAGACTAAAATGGACATGAGTTACCTGGCTTGATCAAACAAAATGCATGTATGCCATATTATCAACAAAATGGATCTAAAAATGAAAATAAACAAGATCCAGACAATACGTCTAGAAACTGAAAAGGAAAGCATCAGGAACTCGTGCTTAGCCTCAGCAAGTATGAGAGGGTGCATGTGCATGAAAATGTTGTGTGTGTGTGTGTGTGTGTGTGTGTGTGTGTGTGTGTGTGTGTGTGTGCGCGCGCGCGCGCGCACGCATGCATCCAAGTGAGAGGAGGGGGAACGCACACAAGCTACACACGTGTCCACACATGTGCCCATGTAAGCATCTGTGTACCTATGAATATAAGTGTGCGCACATGCACACTGCACATATGCATGCCATACACGTGCACAAGGGAGGAGTAGAGTGGAATGGTAATATTAAGTTTTTGTACATGTAGATTAAGAAATGCTTGTTTTCCAAAGCATGCACGTATTCAAGCATATTTACATGTAAATTAATGGACACGGCTGCACATAGATGGATAGAAGCACATTAATTTTTTATGATTTGCAAGAAGCATCGTTCAAAAGCAGACAGTAAGAATCTGAATCTCTAACCTTGCGAATGCTCATAATGACTTCCCCCATGTGGTACCAGCATCCAGGAATAAGGTTCCTTTCAGGGTTTGAACAATCTGCTGGATAGAAAAATAATTACGATATTCCAATTTCGGCAAGTTCCATAAATCAGACGTACAGAAGTCTTGTGCAGACCTTCTGATCGTTTTGGACACCTCAGAACACTGAAGTTCCCATGTCTGTCTGTCACAACAGCTGTGAACGGATCTACAAGAACACAATCTGCCACTAATCTTTGGGCTGGGTCACAATATAGTTGCTCCAGCTTGGACTCATACTGAAAAATAGAAATAAAAGTGACTACAAAATCATGTATACAGCCTACATTCTGCAATGATCATCCAATATACATAATACAATAGTACTGCATCACACGCTATGGTACCTTATGTTCACAACTTCACACTGACCTCTTGGTATGTATAAAACAAAATTCCATCACGACAATCACCGACAACTATCCTATCCAAATTCACTGATATGCATGTAATGACAAAGCGGGTCTTGATGGAGTCGTGTCGATGGAAACGATACAAACCATCTGATGAAATGCTTATACACGAGAGCTGTTACAAGGGACAATGTTAGGATAAAAAAGAAGACAAGTTTCCCGTATGAAGAATGATTGAATAGCACAAATAAGTTTACTTTATTTCCGGCACAAGCAAGGATGTACTGATCAAGGTAAAAAGCAACAGCCAGTACAACTCCAGACAATTGCAGATGATTTTTATAAGTGATTTTTAAACCTTCCCCCTCTTTGAATGTCAGGCTTGCAGATCTCTCTGAATCATCAATGCTGTCTAGCCTCCCTCTGCCATTCTTTGGTGATAGTTGAAATATTATGAGTCTGCCTTTGGCACTGAAAGCAAATGGTATTATAACCATAGTTCATGTGAGAATATGAAAATGGAACTACAAATACATAGTAAAAGTAATTTTCCTTCAACATTCAATATATGCAAAAAAGCAAGCACACATAACATAGCATAAAGCCCACTATGCTGCAGTTACATTAATGCCACAAAGGTAAATATGTTGCAAACATGCAGTCCCAAAAACTAAACAGATAGATTAACATACTGAATCATGGGGTAATACACTCGCATACAGGATGTGTGAATCCAAGCACAATCATTCATACAGAAAGGGAGATAATTGTTGAACACCAGAAACAACATCCAGATCAGATTGAAATTGCATATTCAAAACCCCAAACAAGAGTAGATTATGAAACCTGTAAACTGTGTCTATGGATTACATGTACATTAGGAAATCATTGTAGCAATAAAAAAAGACACTGACATTGAAGTCTCTTAGCCTACCCAATAGGTTCTCCATTAGCCATCATAGCCTTCCCAGTGGACAAACCAGTTCCAACCAGCAAAAGATGTTCATTGGCTACTCTGCAAAGTTCCATGCACTTTGGTAATTCCGCATGATCAAATTTGTAGGAGAATGTCGAAGCACCAGTTACAGGATCTACACAGCATATATCAGAAACATATCCATTCACATGATCACACCATTCTGAACGCAGAACCAGAAGTGTTTTCGATTCCGCATGGTAGGCTATTTTTCGAGGTGTACTACGCAGAGAGTGTCTTTGGACATTCAATCTTTTTGAATGCTCCATCTCAACCTGCAAAAGCACATAAACAATTGAGGCCTGAAAAGGTGAATTGACAAATACATAAAATGATATTCTTTAAATGAGAATGCAGAAATCACCAAAAGACTGAATACTTCTCAAAAAAACAAAAGCAGAATAAAATGCAGCATGGAAACAGATCTAAGCAAGTGAAAAAAAACAAATGATACTAGCATAGTGCTAGATATGGTGAACTAAGATATGCTTCATTGCATGAAGTGGAATAGATACAAACCAAGTGCAAGCTCTTATCAGCTACAAAGAGAATTCCTTGCATACATTCTCTGGATTTCACAGCAGTTGCATGTGTTGATGGCAAAAAGGATATCGATGTGCAAGCAATCCTTTCACTGTGCCATGCAGTTTGTAAGAGCCATGGTCTGTCACCTAACGCAACAACATCTGCCCGTAATGATGCTTGTAATGGGACTAACGAAACAGGTGAGACTCCCATACGTCGAACAGCAATCAGATGCAGTTGTACAGGATAAGATACAGCAGCCTCCTCGTTATCACCAACTGCTTGGGGATGCATCAGAACTGGAGCGTTCCATGTCATATTCTCTACAGCTGAAAATGATGATCCTACATGAGAAACACCGGAAGATGCCCTTTCCAAAGTCAGAGGGGAGTGTGAACAGGGGGCATTAACTGATGTGGGCCAGTCAAATCGAAGTAGCATTCCATTCCTCAGGCCCACAAGAATGTATGGACGATCAAAAAGAACCAGTCGAGCATCCTCTGGTACACAGCCACACAAACCTGTTCCCATTGTGTTAATTAGAGAAATATGTCCCACTGCTAAAACTGAAAAATTGTCTTCAGGCACTATGGAAAGCACCTCAACTGAAGGTTTGTGTGTTCCAATAATACAGACCTTTCCAACCTCAACTCCACTTGGTAGGAAACTTCCTAAATTATTCTCTACTAAGCCCACCACTGCTGGAGGTAAAGGCATAGGAAATGGCTCTTCTTCTTGAGGAACTGATATACAAGATAATTCTGCTTCAAGTGTAAGTTCTCCAAGAGTAACAAACTCTCGAAAGCCAGCATCATTGACCTTTAAACCAAGCATAATCAGTATTCCAGGCCTGGATGTGCCCAAAATTACTCTGCAGTGAGAAACAGTTCCCAAACTTATGCTCATATGGCCAGGCGGTGTCCATGATGTACAGAATGGAGAGAGAGCAGCCATGCCTTTTTCATGTGCACCCATGGTGGGGGCACAAACACGTACTTCATCCTTACAGATCTGTGCAACCCAACCATCTTCTATCCATCCACATGCTAATGTTGAACTGCAGGAATTAAAACCTACATCATCTGTTATGTCATTGAAGCTGAGTCCAACAGACAAAACCCGTGTCTCTTCTACAAAAGAGAGCACAAGGAAGGAATGGAAAGCGTCTTCTCTATGAAATTTCATGGTCCACAATCCAGTGACTCCATCATACATAGGTCCTGTGCTTATTAACTTTTCCACACTGACACCATTGTGGATGACTCTCAATGATCCTTCCAAACCTGCACCAGTACAGGCAAACATCTGATCTTGCCTCTCTCTATGATAATCTGCAAGTGAGAAATCCAAAATTGGGGAGATGTTCTCAATAGTACTTCTGTATGAAATGTTGGCATTCTTCATATACAAAACCTGTCCATCCCCCATCTCTGCCAAAGCTAGAAGAAAACCATCTTCCATCCATAGCAGGCATTTCAGAGGGGGAAAATGATACAAACACTCTGAAAGACTCAGCTGCATTTCATTTGATGAGTAATGAACAAGGTGAAGCAGAAACATTTCCCCATTTTCAACACTAATGACTAAAGTTGGCCCAAATGATGCATCCAAACACCAAGTCCATGCACAAACTAAAGGGCTGGATGATTTCTCCATGTCTTCGTCTGTCAACGACTCTGGAAGAGTTGATTCTGCCCTCTCAGCTGTTCCACCTGAAGAATCCTCAGCTCTTGGGGCATTCTCAGCTCTTGGACGCAACTCAAGCAAAGCATAAGCACATCTTTCATCTTCATCAACATCCCTGTAACCTGGTTTCTGAGAAACACTACTACATGTCCCTGGAACCAAGACTGATGATATTACATGGATAATGCCACCATCAACTTGGAGCAGTAAAATCTCCCCATAACGAAAGAGAAAGATTAAACCAGGTCTAACTGGCACAGTGTATACAGAATAAGCAAGGGAACCAGGTGGCAATGTGGGGCTACGACCTAATTGGATACTGTGTGTGACTATGTCACAAAACAGTATTAGAAGCTCATTTTGGGCAGCTCCTTTCCTGCAGAATGTAAGAGAGTGCATCGTGCTACTGAGCTAGGATACGAGAAAATAGCAATCTACCTCATCCAGTTTGAGAACTTCTAACCATACCTATGAACAAGAACAGCAAGAACTATAGATGCATCCTTTGAATCCACATTCTCTGAGCCAGGTACAAAAGCCATACTCCATATGGTACGTGATGCTGCAGTGTGTTCATCTTTCTCCCATGATTCTTTAGGATACATCATTTTCTGAATCAAACATGTTGTTGAAAAGGAGGTTACCAAGGATTTCTATTAAAAGTTTGTTTCTCTTGCCTTATTGAAAAAACAAGATGGAAAAGGGAGGGGGAAGGGAAAACTTGGTTATATATTTCTCAGTATATAGCTTTACTTTTTCTCCAGATTCATGAAATGTAAGGTAGCAAAATTACATTCTTCTCATTACATGTTTGGTTGCAAGTAGGCATCAATAGTACATAAAGCCTTTAGAGAGGACAAGAAAAGAGGAAAAAATAATATTTTTGCTATTTTACATGCCAGAAAAGTTAGGAGGATATGCTGTTCTATCTGCAGATTGGATACTGTGTTGCTTAATTTTCATTTTTTCACATTTACTCTTAACAAATATGCAGTGAATTTTCACAAACCTTTTCCACGATGTTGTTTCCAGCTGCAGCTGAAACTGGATACACAGCAATCTTGTCCTCCAAGGCACTGACAGCAATAGCACGTCCTCTGCATTGGATCACAACACCTCCATCTCTCAAAGGCTATCTGATAATTTCTTCAAAATGAATCCTATGTAAACTACGTTATATGAGGTTGCTTTGCAATTAAGCATAATAAAAATACCGAGGCTATTGCCCTCATAAATTTAATCATTTATAAACTCAATCTAGATTTAACTCCAGTTCCCTGAATGAACTCTCATGTACTATCAGAGATATTATATTCCTAAAACCAAAAGGAAGATCTCAGTGCTTGTTGTTTCCAAGAAGACCTCCCCATGTCCTTAAGAAAAGGGATAGGAAACTAACCAAAACAATGCAAGGAAAGGAAAGGGAAGAAAACCCCCCATAAAAAAGAACTCCTGCATACACATAAAACTTAGAAAACTGAGTGATGGTATTCTCGTCAAATTCCTTGAGGAACCAAAAAGTTAAACTCTTTAAAGCACTAAACACCAGTCCAATCTCACCCTCACTATCGCCCTCATTTTTACTTCTGCATTGTGCATGCTGTGATTTCAAAGGGGTCTAGTACCCTTACCAAGATCGCCATGCAATCAGTCACACAGACAGTTTTGAAGAAGTTGGACTACGACAAGCTTCGCTAGGCTGTTGTGCCCCAGGAAGGGCAAGGAAGCTCTGGAATCTTTGCAAAACCTATGTCAAATTCAATAATATGTTCCCTGAAACCTAAAAACAAATTAAATGGAAACTTCATAGGGCACAACTTAACCCCCAATAACTGATATCTTTAAGGAATCATATGAATAAAATTTCCCAAGTTTGAGGGTACTCTAGCTCCTGAATACAGGAAGTTTAATGCACTGATGATGAAACTCATTGAAAAAGAGGGCATTTGTAGAAAGAAACTCATTTGTACTGTAGCCTCAAGGTTAATGGAATGAGGCTAGATGAAGAGAAGAGGGCCATCTTCACAATGGCAGTTGATGACTGCTTTCCTAAATATCTGGAGATGGAAGGTCAAGTTTGGTTAGGGGATTCTTTTTGGGGGAAAAAGGGACTCTCAAACATTGAGTATGGCCACTGGGGAAAAAGGGACTCTCAAACATTGAGTATGGCCACAAACATTGGAATTCATCGACAGTAAGTTAAACACTTGTGCTTCCATTATGGGCGATAAATAATATGGGTTACCTGGATTATATGACCTGGTATATTTTTATCATATCTTGTTTGGCCTCCAGGCTCAAACTCACGTTGCCTTTGGAAGTCTGCATGTACAAACGCAGAAAGAAAAAGACCCAAAAGGAGCCTTCGTAAGTGGTTGAGTCTCGTCATCAAAATGAATGTTACTATGCCCCTTATTTCATGCACTAGAGGAACCTCTATGGCTCTGATATGTTGGAGTATCATGCGGATTAGGATCACATGAGCTGACAGAGGTGAATGTGGGCTGAGAATTTTGTGGATATTTCTTTGCTTCCCTTTGAGCTACCAGCTCGAGAAGCTCATCATTGATGTCAGTCAACATAGGCTCTTTGCACGTTACAATGACCAAGCCACTAAATTTCGCAAGATGGGCCTTGATGAGAGCTGCACCACCACTCCCTTGTAACCACATAGGTTACATGTCCATCCCTCACTCTCACTCGACCCAAATTTTCCTTCACTAAAGTCGTACTTCCAACAATTTTATATTGGCTTAAGCATCTTGATTTCGCACAAATCACTTAGCTAACTAGTGGCACTAGGCGGCTAAAGGACCAAGGTATGTACTATGCTCTGTCTCTCCCCCCCCTCTCTCTCTCTCTCTCTCTCTCTCTCTCTCTCTCTCTCTCTCTCTCTCTCTCTCTCTCTCTCTCTCTCTCTCTCTCTCTCTCTCTCTCTCTCTCTCTCTCTCTCTCTCTCTCTCTCTCTCTCTCTCTCTCTCTCTCTCTCTCTCTCTCTCTCTCTCTCTCTCTCTCTCTCTCTCTCTCTCTCTCTCTCCCCCCTATGTGTGTGTGTGTGTGTGTGTGTGAGAGAGCGGAACAAGACCCCACGAAGAAGAGAGCTCCTATTCTACACTTCCCCTCAAAAGACATAAGGTCCACTTTCCTTCACAAGAAGATGATTTTGAGAGGACTTGACCGCCCCCCATCTTCCTTGATCATGGTCTCACACCCATGCAAGTAACACATTGCCGCGCATGCATGCGGAGGGTACACCAAGCTCGCAAAGAGGGAAAGAAGGTTTCATCTAGACATGGTTGTGTCATCATTGATGGCAAGGACATCCGAATAAGATTTGCAGCTTGTGAGACACTCGAGGAAATGCACTTTGTAGTTTGGAGCTGCAATGAAGATCTATGGACACACCCAGAGAGGTTGGTGGAGCTTGGCATAGGTAGAGACATCATTATACTGACAGAGACACATGAAATCCCTGACCGGAGCCTACCTCAAGTGCAGGGTTTCCAATGGGAGTCCCATACACAGTGTACACGCAAGCACACTACAAGAGGATCATGAGGAGTAGCCATACTCTTCAAAGACGGACTTCACAGTAGGAAGCAGATAGTTGCATCTCATTCACAAGCCAAATATCTTTGGATCTGACTACAGCTCTCAAAAGAGCCGATTATCTACATAGCATGATGCTACTTTGCACCTTCTCGCTCGTGGTTCGCTATCATAGATCTAAAGGAGGACTCACCATACACCTTCTTGTCAAATAAGATTACAGAGTACTCTACATTAGGGGAAGTATCCCTTATGGGAGACTTCAATGCCAAGACGGGCAGTTTAGTGTGAGACATTTGACCTTGAGGACCTAGATGTACTACCTACCACACAGGAGGATTCTACAGCTCGAGCTTCAACCAACCGTACACACACACACACACACCCCGTAGCACTCACCTACTTAGACTAGACTCTCGACACTATCTCCAAAAACCCCTCCCTCTCTCCTTCCTCTAGGACTTTTAAGGGTAACCTCCTGGAACTTTTTAAGTGAAGAGTATCATGAAGAATTGACTTTTCCCAACACTTTGCCACTTCCTTTCCCACACCGTCTTATTCTTCCTCTTTAATCACCCCCTCCCCAACCCTTCCTCTCTCCTAAACCTCTCCTACTCTTCCCTCAGGGCCCGTCTACTCCTATCCCTCTTCATCCTCCTCTTCCTTCAAGCTCTACCTCCTCCTTCATACTAGATCACTTCAAGCTGCTCACGCCAAATGTTCTGTTGTTTGACTACAAAGCAAGAGCCACTTGAATAATAATGCAATGCTTCGTTGAGAGAGAAATTTAGAAGACCAAGGGAGACGAGTATCAAGGCAAAACACCAGTCTTGTCACCAAATAGCAAAAAAACAAGTTACAATCAGCTCTGAAGAAACATGAGCCCACATCCAAATTTAGTTTCGAAGAAAATGGTGAAAACTTGCTAAATATTTTGCTTGGGTGCAAGTGCATGACACTTGTGTTTTGTGGATGCTTCCTTGCAACTTGGGACTTGTATCTTCAAGTAAACTTCCCAAATACCTTGTAGAAGATAGGATATATAAGTCAAATTTCAAAACCAACATTAACGTAACTCTACAAAAAATTGCTTGGCATCAAACCATCCACATATGGACATTTCCAGATGAGACAGACAACCAGGATGGATCCGCAGCAACGGCTATGCAATCTCCAGCTCAAATCTCATTCAAAATGAGAAAGATGATAATAAGGATGGCTGCGGGAGCTTTATCCATTCCTCTTGTATTTTGTTCTCTCTTGTTTATTACCTTATCAAAATGCATAATAATATGAAAAGAAGAAAAGATCCATAATCCATTCACCATGGACTCCCTACCTTGCTTCAACCGTCAACAATGGACCCAGGTCTCTTCGAGCGTTCCCTGGTTGAGATATATGTATGTGACAAACTGCCAAAAACCTGGGACAGAAAAATCCAAATGAAAATAAATGAGGTGGTCGAAATTGAACTCAAATCTAATAGACTTCCTGAAAACCCAGCATTTGTGGCTTTGTAATTTTCGTAGAAAGTGAAATTTTCGAAATGAAATATCCTGAAAACAGACCTGAAGGACAACCAGACCTGTGCAATTCGACACAAAAAGTCAAGAATGACAGCTTGCCAGAATCAGATGTCACCACAAGCAGGTCCTTTCCGTAAGTCTATAGATATAGAAAAAAATTGTTAGACAGTAAGAATCAGGTTCTTTAACAATGACTCTGAAAGAAAAGAGACAAACACCTTCATAAATTTGAAAGTCTTCTGAAAGAGTTACAATGAAAATTTCCAACATGGAGAACATAAAAAATGTTCTACAAATGTTCCTCGGATCACAATAAAGGAGGTCCAACAATGACAACTATCTCATAAATGGCAATTCGGAAAATATCCGGATGTTTCCAGAGCCATATAAAGACAAATATTGTTGCTTTATGGAAAATTATAATGAAAGATGGATTCACTGGTGATAGAATCAACAGTCACTTCATGCCATCGACAGGAATGACTAGAATTGTGTTTTAACTTTGAGTGTCCATCATCACCACTAGTGACCACTCTGGATTCTTCAGTAGCACATCATTTTGCAATCTAGCTTGCCCATCGACATTATTATGGTTAATTTTGACTAAATTTAGGCATGTGAACTTTGCAGAAACCCAAACTAATAAAATTGCACTTGAAAGCAATCCTCAAGCAATTAGAGCAAAAAGTCTTTCAACAGTGTCAGTTGCTTACCTCTAGGATGAACACAAACCAATGGTCCCCAGAGGTCCAAACGTGTAGATGCACTTACCCAGGGGCCAGATTACAGTTTGTTCCTTGTTACTAAGTGTAGGTTCTTTCCTCTATATAAGGCCGCCCTCAAACATGCCCATATTAATGACTTAAACTTTAAGTTGTGCATCACCATCCACTAATGAAGATATTAAGTGAACTCGATCTCAGTGAAGTATGCAATCTTGTGGAAACAATTGTCTTTCTTTTTCTCTTTGTGCTTTGCGTTAAACAGACTCTCCTCATCTTCTTCTGTCTATTGAAAGCAGACAATAATTATTACATTAGCTTAGCTGAAACAGAAATTTGTTTTTCTTTTTTGTAGTCATTGGTAAGATGCAACAAACATGAAATACATGTACCAGAATCTGAATCTCAATAACAACCTTTTTTTTTGTGGGGGGATATAGAAATATCCACAATGAACCATCAAGAGAGAGGCAGAAAGGGCAGAAAGAGATGAGAACAAAAGCAGAAGAAGAAGAGGGGAGAAGGGAGACAGAAACGAAATAGAATAAAATGAAATGAGATGATATATGGATGTTTTTGAAAGGCCAAAATGACCTATGGAACCTAAAATGTGAGATCTAGGATCCCAATGAATGAAAAAAAAATGGCACGCATGTGCTACTCTCCTCCCATTCTATTTATCCTCTCATTCCCAGATTAGAAAGCTTTTAATGTGCTCTAGTGTGACATGCAAGGCGGTAAGGTCCATAAGGCTCGGTACACATTTGGTTGGACAAAAGAACCTTACCTCTAGGGTAAGGTTTGAAAGGTTTGTCCATTAACAAACACACACACACACACATCCATGAATTTATGAATAAAGCATACATCTGTGACATGTCATGAATACAAACAAAATATCAATAAAAATAACCAAACGAGCCCGGACTCAAAACTCAAAATAATCACAATGGATATGTCATATATGGCAATAGTGATAGTCCTAAGTCCATATACTATGGACTAAGTACTAAGTCCATATACTATGGACTAAGTACTAAGTCCATATACTATGGACTAAGTACTAATCATCAAAATCCATCCCATCTGATGAAGATGATGAAGAAGATGATGGAATATCTTCCCTAGCAGTGACATTTCCATCATCATCATCATACTCTGGCTCTACAAAAGAGATAGAATCGAGACTCTCTAGTAATATAGATGCATCATCATCTCCCTCAAGTGGATCTCCTCTACGTCGAGGGCACAGTTTATGCCTCCAAGTATATACTAGTGTTGCACTCATAGATGGAACGTCAACCTGAGTGTTTGTGTGAATAAGGGAATAGGCACTCCAATTGCATTCACACACACTAGAAGATGCATCCTATATATTATACAAAGAACTTAAGAAATAATCAACCAACATATCTATTAGAATTTAGCATGTTTGAAACTTTGATGTCAATGACAAATGCCAAATGGAGAGTGCACAAGGGATTTCAATGACAAGTTGAAAACATACCTTAGACAAAACTTGCAACACAAAAGGAGCCATACATGGGTGGCCATAACCAGAGTGTTTCCACCACTCCAATGGCTGGGATGTCATTTCTTTGCGTATGGACGTGCTACGCGCATATGCAATGCCGATGTTCCCCATGTAGCCTGTCAAATCTCGATACATGTTTAAAAGCAAAATACAAAATCATACCTCTCTCGACACAATCGTAGATCATGCAATGGCTTGTCTCATTTACATGTAGAAGTGATAAACAAGCCTGAGTGTGGAACCCTCTTTGTCCACTATCCGCAAAAATATATGGATGTTCCTCAATCATGGCACAATGCATTCAATCTCTATCCAAAAGTCCTCATCAAACACCTTCCTTTGCACATAGGTTGCAATCTCTATGGAAGACTGTGGTAATGTTGTTCATCACCTATCTATAAGAGTCACGTGCAAAGCATCCATGACTTTCTCTAGTCTACATAACACTATATACATGTAGCCAAAGTGTGTCTCGAAGGGGACGAATCATCTCTATGCTCTTGTTTGCTCGAAAAATGGATAGAGCTTGATGATTTTTTCGTATGGTCACAATATGTTTAGCGTCATTCAAGATAGGCTCAACCCATGGAAGCTTGCCTATGTCTTCCATCAACAAATGAATGCACCAATGCCATGGGATGCACATGGGTCAATACTATAGTAGGGAATTTTTGTTGCACTAATTCTCCCATTTTCTAGCGATTCAATGCATAATTTATGATAACTTGTACCACATTTTGTGGCCCAACATCAATAATAGCACTCTTAATATACTAAAATATGAACTCTCTTGCAATATAGAGACCACCTTTACTTGCATCCATAGCACAAAGAAAATACATACCTAAACAAGAAGAGACAAGGATGTTGATTATATGGCAACGACCTGTGTCACTCCATCCATATGATATAATGGAGCATCCACAAGTCATCAACCTGTTTTGATGAGCTCTAAACACTTCGATCCGTTCCCTTTCTTCGTCTAGCATGGTCGTATGTAATCTTTTATAGTCCACATCATACTAGTCATCAAACGGACCCACCTCTGCTATGGCTTTCATCATTCGCCTCCACGCATCACGCACCACATTGAAATAGAGATTACACTCAAGAATTCATTTCTCTATCAGTATCTCTGCAACTTTTTAATGTTGCCTTTGAATTACAGACAATACAAAAGTAATGTTGAGTCCTTGTCTAGGATGCTGTGAAGGTGGCATGGTGATGGAGTCCTCTTCTACAATACGAGTCCAAGTAGCAGTAGCTCTATGACACTCCATCATCTCAATATCCATCAAAGCCGAATCACAACGATGTGCACTATGAGCATCTTCCGCCGAGGCATGCTCACGTCTTACGTTTTGAGCAACCTTTGGAGGAACTTTATCACATGCAGAAATACCCATTCCTCCTAACCTAGACATGTGATGTATAAGTCATGTAGTAGTGGTAGTGAACGACTTAGTGCAACACTTGCACGTCCACTTATGAGTGCTAAAACCCGACGTACTTTGAGCATTCCACATGGCATTCATGCTTCCAGGCATACTGATCAGTGAATCATGATGCAAGACTATGGACGAAGTGAGACACAATGATATATTGGCTGACATATGCAAAGATGAAAATATGTAAGCGCTGGAAAATGCAAAATGATGTGGTATATAAGGGGAAATATTCAAAGATAATGCTTCCCTTGCCTCAAAGCTTATTTCAAGCCTTTGATGAGCTTTAAAGATAAAGCTCAAGGGTTAAATGGGCTGCCTTGAAGCATTCAACTTCCAAGAAGAGCCCGAATATTAAGTCAATTGTGCCAATGAAGATTGGGCATTGGGTATTATATGAATAAGGAAGCTCTTAGAGGTTCAAACAGTAAAGAAGGCTCAAGCTTGCACTCGTGAGTATGGCTGGTAGCTACTTGGTACTATCTAAAAGTTTGTGAGTGTCCTCATGTGTGTGTGCTATGGTTATGGTGTGACAATAGCTGCACTATAGTGCTCTCAAACAAAAGCTCAAGTTTGAATGGGCGACGAGTATGGCAAGAGACACTCTCAAGTCTCCACCAAGAAGCTCAAAGTTGACGGTTTGCGATCGCTCATGTTCCGCTGAAGGCCCACGCTTGACAGATATAACTTAGAAGTTAGGGCACACATTCCAAAAAAAACATCATTTAAATCTTCAACGAACCTTAAGAATCCGGTTCAAACCGAATTTAATGACTCTTAAAACGTACCGATAGCATCCGGTACGCAAACCGAATCAATAGAGGTGACATGTGGCCATCATGAACACTCTTCCCTCTAAGGTGGAACCTTAAGATAACTCTCGAGATAGGAATCTTAGCATTGTTTGCTCTTGTTCAAAGACACACTAATAGATGATCCACCTTGGATCTATCTAACATTCCCTTTCTCTTCTAAAGATCATTGTCTTCAATGATCAATGAGGAAACTATGAATGGACATCCTTCCAAGATACCAAATATTCTGGAGCAAACTAGTTCTACATGCAATTCTCCTATCTAGTATCTTTCTAGAATATCTTATGTCCAAGGTGGTTAGGTTCATATGGTTCGGTAAGGGTAAAGTACGTGAACCGAATCTTACCTCCAAGGTAAGGTCTATAAGGTACGTTAGGGTAGGTGTGTGTGTGTATGTGTGTGTCTATATATATATATATATATATATATATATATATATATATATATATATATATATATATATATATATATATATATATATATATATATATATATATAATTTTCATAGTTTAAGCTTCAAAGACACACAATTGGCAATCTCTATATGATATGACATAGACTCATTCATTACTTTACCAGATTACTATATAGTTTGCACACGAAAACAAGGAATCATTTTACTATATTCAACAACCATGACTAGGACAACTTAATAGGAAATTTCAAAAGTCAAAAGACAATAGAAGGCTCATTAGATTGGGTTGAACAAGCATTATAAGGAAATCCAAAAGCCCAAAGACTATAAAAGACTCCTCAAGCTTTATAAGGCTGATTGCCCAACAGTATGATGATAATCCATACACAATTACAAAATATTATAGATTCTCCCTTTCCACCAAACATGTTAATAATTTTCTAAGCACAATTTACAAATACAATAGACTACCTAAAAGGGTTTGCAATTTACTATATTCTCATGGTTTGGAAGACCTACGCATGTCAATAAAAAGAGAAGGGAAACTTGTTTGCCATCATTGAAGAATAAAGGGAAATATTTCTTAGACATTATTTTCTTGTACCAAAATCCAAAATTCAAAAGAGTATAAAAAGCTCATTTTATTGGGTTGACAAGCATTGATAGCATTCCTCATGAAAGAATTCAACAGTCTAAAGACTTTGAAAGGCTATTCAAGCTCTAAGAGGCTAGCTCCCAAACATTTTGGAGATAATCCATGCACAATTACAAAATATTATAAATTCTCCCTTCTCACAAAACATGTTAATGATATTCTATGAAATAGTGAGAAGAATACATGTATATCATTCGATAGAACCCAAATGAAAGAACTCCAACAACAAATTGTGAAAATTGGCATTGAGCCGAACCAAACCAGAAGTGAGAACCTTATGACGCGATACATGTATCGAGGCAACCATGCTTGTGTCACCTCATTCTGATGATGAGAAACAGTGAAAAGTCTAGCCTTAGCCTTAGGACACCCTTCCTAATTCTTGGCCCTCGCTTAAAATTCTATAAACTATGTGGATCTTCCACTTGAGACACATGCAATTTGAAGACATTCTATGTGAACATCTTACTTATTTATCAATAGTTCCATTGTCTTCTACATGTATCTATGATTCTTAAATCATTCTAGGATAGTTATGTGGCATAAATGTGACAAGGAGTTCACATGCCCCTAACATATCCTCTGACTACTCTTCTTGATTTGACATTCTATCAAAAGGTAGTCATTACTACTCTTCTTGAGTAATAACTCATGTAATCTAAAGATAATATGTGTGAACCTCTAGCCTTCTTGTAAGTGTTCCACTATCTTCTACGTAAGTCTTATGTCTCATGACAACCCTTGTAGTAATATAAATGTCAATTATCAATACACTCTAGGGATATGTCATTTAGACATTGGTAGAACTTCCACTATCTCTTGGATGGATACAAATCATTTCTTCTTTTTTTTATCATTCCAACTCATATGAATCCCAGAGACACACTGTATCCTTAATCCTTTCTATTTATTGAATTTGAGACATAAAGAACTATTCTTATGGGCTCCTTTAACTTTTTAAGTCAATCTAAATTGTATTTCACTAACTTGTGTCCTTGTCAATACCAAGATGTTCCCTATATGAAATATCATGGTTACTGTTTCCATTCCTTTAAATATCTTTTTTGCAAACCTTTCCCTTCCATTCATCTATTCCAATCTATATTGGAACATTGACTTGATTGTTTGCTTTGGTAAGTAGAAAGATAAACTCAATTTTATCTCCTTCAATAGAGTGATCGCTCATGTTCCTAACTTACAGATTCTATCATAATTACTTGTATACTTGGTGTTCGTACCCTTCTTGTTTGAACTCTCAACAAACTTGGTATTCTTACCCTTTGTGTTATGACTAATTAAAGAACTTTGGTCCATTTGCCCGCTTTATTTTCCTTTAATCTACTTGGTCACTTTATAAAGATGTCCTACAAACAGGAACATCCAACTAGATTAACTGGAGATTCTTATCATGACCTTGCCTTATCTGCTCAATGCAAATCTTGCCTTGTTGTATAACCTTGTGACTCCCTACTAGAGATCTAGACTCAAGCTTTGCCTTGTTTTCTCTTTGCAAACCTTGTTTTTCTGTGTATTTTGGCCATCCTCTTTGGCGTACAGACTTGCCTTGTTTGCTTAATAAGTTGAATCCACCTTGGATCTTTATTTTTTCATTCTTATGTAGAGAGATAGATGGAGCTATACTATTTGTACGTATTGAACCACTGTAGAATCCAAACATGATTACCTCTATAAAGCTTATAGATATGAAGTCTATGTCTCAACTTGTAACTAATTGAAGTTCTTACATGGCTTCTCACTCTAGTTTCTAACTTTGTTTACTATGGCATTCTCATCAAACTTGATTTATCATTCAATCCACAAATCACTTCTTGTGGAATAGATTCCTTTGATATAAATACATAAAAGTGTGCAACTAGCTCTGATAGCTATCATCCAAAAATTGTATGGTAAGATGAACTCAAGTTTATTCTCAAATTCATGTCACCAAGGTCATGACACATGTAACCATTAACTTATGGTAGCTATGTACTTATGGTAAGCAACCATGAACTAGATACTAGTATCCTAAAACCATAGGTATTTTGAAGTTCTCTTCTAAGATTTTCAAATACCTTCTAAGATTTTCAAATACCTTGAGTCTTACACATAAGACCTTGGCCAATCTAGCCCTTGTCTCAACTAGTCCTTTTATGAAAGAGAGGCAATCTCTTCAATTAAAAGCATCCACGGATTCATTAAAAGCATATTCTTGTCCTCTATTCTCATAAAAGCATCCATGTATTTATCTTAAGTACAAAACCTTAGATTTAGTATATCAAACTACATCTTTGTTGATGTTATTGACATCACCTAGATTTTTATACTAGCATCTTTAAATAGTTCAAAATAAACATTTTTGCCACTAATCAGTAATCACACTTAGATGTAGTACATCTTTTCTTTTGTCTCTCTTACACATTGCTACATACAACTCAACTTTGCAACATAAACTGTCATGCACTACATGCCCTTATTTTTATCATTGTCTAAGTAATTGTTATTGCTCCAATACCTGCAAAGGGATTCTATAGCTCAAAGAAGACCACCCCTACAAGCTTTCAATAAACAATATAGCCTACTCATATTTAATGTGCAGAGATGAATTTATGCTAAACTTCAGTTCCGTGCATGTCCTCATACTACTTACATAGGCTAGGAACAAATAAATATGCAAAAAATCATGAGTTATGATGCAAATAAAATGATTCAACTTGGAAATAAAAATACCTACTTACATTAAATGTGCAAAGATGAAATTACGCTAAACTTCACTTCCGTGCATGTCCTAATACTACATACATAGGCTAGGAGTTATGATGGGAAATTTGATAAAATGATTCAACTTGGAAATAAAAATTTGGTGCACATGTGTGAAAATGAATATTTGCACCTCTGACATGATGGTTGATGTGTTTAAGAACCCAAGAACCCTTAAATAAGCATTAACATCACTTCAAGAGAACCCCTAGCCAATCAACAATCATCTAAAAGCCCATACAAAAGTAGGTTGCAAATGCTAACTATAGCATATGACTTGAATGAGAGTAGATCAAGTTAAATCATTTGATTTGGATGAGAGTAGAGAAAGTTATGACCAAAAAAGTGCATGTAGCTACTGTAAAATTGCTCTCTACCAAGAGAGTGTAATGAGAAATCTCACAAAAGAGAAGGCATGAGCTCCTTGAGCTCACGCATGACTGAGCACAATGCACATTTCCTCTTATAATCCCAGATACGAACTTCTTCATCCGAAAAAGTTGTTGATATAGGCGCTTACCTCATGACTCCTTGCATCCAAGAGGAGAAGAGAGGGACATTCCTTTCTATGTATACACACCTTCTCTTAACATGTAGGTGGCATGTATACAAGCTGGGCAACCAATTTCTTGGATAAGTACCTTCACTAGGCATGTTGATGCATACAAGCTCTCCTAGGGGAGCTCTTCAGCCCTTCTTGGGGGAGCTGCAACCTTCTTTTCGCTGCAGAACAACACTCCTCAACTCCAAAATTTCTCGCCTCCACATGTCCACAAAGAAGCAAAGAACGAGATGCCAAAATCATTTGCATAGACCCAATTTTGATTCTGATACCACCTCTGAGATCTACGATCTCAATGAATAAAAAATGACGCATCAGCTACTCTCCTCCCATCCTATTTATCCTTTTGTTCCCAAATTAGATAGCTTCTAGAATGCTTTAGTGTGACATTTGGACATCAATGCACACTTCGCTTCTCTCTAACGTGGAACCCTAGGATAATCTCAAGCTAGGGACCTTAGCATTGTTTGCTCTTTTTCCAAGACACACAATAAATGATCAGGCTTGGATCTATGTCTAACAAAAAAATTACAGTATAGTGGATCTCATACAAATGTCTAAGGTGAATGAAAAAAGATAAAAAATAATAATATAGAGGTAGAGCACAAGGAGTTAATGAAAGTTGCGATGGCTTCAAAACAATGAAAATAATTAACAGAAATGTAATGGAGAGTGGATATGTCCTATATCAGATGCCTAAAATCAACACATGAACAGCACAAAGAGGGGTGTGTAGGCAAGAAGGGAGGGAGGAAGGAAAGAAAAAGCAAACGGGAGTTCTCTTTTTTTTTTTTTTTCTTTTTTTTTTTTTTTTTTTTTTGGGTTGGGGGGGAGAGGGGGGGGGGGGAGAGAGAGAGAGAGAGAGAGAGAGAGAGAGAGAGAGAGAGAGAGAGAGAGAGAGAGAGAGAGAGAGAGAGAGAGATTACCTGTGGCTGAAAGCACCGTAGTTGCTCATTCCATGGCAAAACTTTCATATCCTTAATTTTACCAAATACAGGCTGCTCACACACTGATTGTACAACTCCATCCTCACTAAGGACGATCAACTCCAAGGATGTTTCCTGAAATGGACAATTCAAGAGCAAATGATGATGAGTTTAAGATCTGAGGTTCATAAAGAGTGACGTTGCAGCATACCTATTGTAATATCTATGTTTTCTTTTCCTCAACAACTGTCATTTGATTCCCCAGCTTGAATGCAAATAAAAATAACATCTTGCACATGCGGTATGAATGGGCAAAATACCCACCATCTACAAGACCCATGAACTCACAACTTGGTGGACACCAGCCATGTGGAAACAGCACTCGAAACATCTGGGAACTACATTTTGGGATTTGTGGGATAACTACATCAAATTCAAAGCAATCTAAAGAAGAAAAGTACTCAAATAGGGAATAATGAAGCAACATAACAGAAGTGTCAAAAAAGAGCTGCTAGATGCTGAGAAGAATAGCAAGGAAGTAGCTGGATTTTGAGAAGTGTTTGCCAATTCCAAAAAGAAACTATGTCTTCGATCACCCATTTTCTGAACTACAAATGGCACTCTTGCAGCTTCAATTACATACATCCCATGTGGTGTACCTCTCTAATTGCGAGATGAGAACACAGAGAAGTGACTCGAGAGAGGCATGGATGGAAACTTACAAATTTGGGAAAATGTGTAAACAATAGAGTCATGCATTCCAGTAGTTGAAAGTAGAAATCAAAATCTAAAAGAAAAGTACTACTTGAAACCACCCATGCATGCACATGTTTTAGTATTGAGCAGTATAATTATGATTTCTTGTCCAGTCAAACTGCACACTAAACTTCCTGTTGTAGAATCTCTTTCTTGCTCCTTGTTAGACATGTGCACACAATGCTTCATAGAATATTGTCATCATCAGAGCATGGAAGATCCACGAATATATCAATAACGATATTTCAAACCAATAACTCCATAGAACTGAAAAATCGAAAAAAAGAGAGAAAGAAATGACACAAAAATACGATTTTTTTTGTTAGATTCAGAAGGAATTACAACACAGAATTCAAATTGTATTGTTTTGGTTTGGGAATTCTTGTACATTCTTTATAGCCTTGCTGTTTGAGTATACTGGATGGAAAAGGCCCATTTCTATGGATGAACATGCATCATAGACCTGACTCGTCCCTTACATAAATGCCTGGATGAGTCCAGGCAGACCCCAAACCACGAAACAAAAGTGCAGCTATAAGCTCATCATTCATGGTAGTCAACCACACAAGACTATATAGCCATCAGCTCCATTATGCATAGTCATCCCTTCCACCTTATCCTTAAACCTGATCTGAATTTTTATTTTCTCTATGTCTTGTCCAATGAAACATGACATGGAGATTACAATCAACTTTCCATAGCCGACTAGCCAATATTTTATGAGCAGCCAAAAGAACTCAAATTCTTGCCTTACGTACATGTCTTGCGACATACATACCAAAGAACACCTCATGCAACAGTGGTAGGACTTGTTATTCTCTAATGTCTCTTTGAAAATCAATAATGTTTAGAAAATTCAGAGATTTCAGGGTTTAAGAACATATAACATGAGCTCCGATTTGTCGAACTTATCATGTATGTTTCTTATGTTCCCACCACTTGATATATTTGGAAAAAGTTGAACTTGCTAGACAATAGCAAAAAGAAATGCTTCAGCTAGCAGAGTTGGACCTAGGTAGGTGTAGACAAATCAGAATCAATGCATTTACGTTTGATCCCAAATATAAAAGTTCAGAAACTAAAAGACAGGAATTCATGGTAAATAAAGTTTCCATGAATCTGATCAGAAAAAAGGTGGAGAGAAGTTGCCTGTTCAACTGCTGAGAACATCTCCTAAAATGTAAATCTGGTCCTACAAGCATCTACAAGAAGAGAGCAATCAGGATTCTGTTGGAATCAGCTATAGGCATCAAGTCGTAGTAGTATATAGGCTGCAAATGTATTTTCACCTGGGAAATCATTTTTTAATGCCTGAATTCCAAAAATGGATGTTGCGAATGACAAGAGAAAATGTGGAAAGCAGCATGATGTTGGAAAAAGTCAAAATTTACACTAAGAAGCTTCTAAGAAAATTCCAAGATGGGTTTTATCTGCACTCTTAGAATCTCGCTTCGAAAGACCTCATGACTACTGAACCAAAGAGAAGCTAGACTTGCAGAGAGCAACAAAGGCAAAGCTGGTTGTATTTTTGAAGGTTCTATTAATGATTTTATCTCAAGAATTGTTGCAAAAAAGGTAGAACCAGAAAGTCCAGGTGAAGCTCTAAAAGATAAAAGGTGGGTTGTAGCTTCTTAGGAAATATGTCATTGGGGCAACCTTCCACTAGGGACCCCACATGCAAGTTTCTGAATTAAATAAAAATAAATCTTAGAAATGGTCCCATTTATGGGAAATGATAAAAAATACGATAAAAAATTTTATTACATAATGTGATAATACTCTTTTTGAGCTATCCAACCATATATAACACTTGTGTGTTTGGCACCTCAAGGTCAAAACTCAAATCCTAGTTTTTTAGTGTGAAAAAACAAATTTTAAGTGAAATGAAACTTTTTCTTTATTAGTGAAAACCAATTCTTCTTCATTAATGAGAAGCGGCTCTTGCTTCGCCAGTGGAAGGCGGCTCTTGCTTCGCCAGTGGAAGGAAGCTCTTGCTTCACCAGTGGAAGGTGGCTCTTGCTTCGCCAATGGAAGGCAGCTCTTGCTTCGCAAGTGGAAAGAAGCTCTTGCCTCTCCAATGGAAAGAAGATCTTGCCTCGCCAGTGGAAAACACCTCTTGCTTCGCCAGTGGAAGGCACCTCTTGCTTTGCTAGTGGATAGCACCTCTTGCTTTGCTAGTGGATAGCACCTCTTGCTTTGCTAATGAAAAGCACCTCTTGCTTTACTAGTGAAAAGCCCCTCATGCTTTACTAGTGAAAAGCAATGTTTGCTTTAATAGTGAAAAGAAGCTTTTTCTTTAGTAGTGAAAAAAAGCTTTTGCTTTAGTAGTGAAAAGAAGTTTTTGCTTTACTAGTGAAACAAGCTTTTGCTTTACTAGTGAAAAGCAACTTTTGCTTTACTAGTGAAAAGCAACTTTTGCTTTACTAGTGAAAAGCAACGGTTACTTCATTAGTGAAAAGCAACTGTCGCTTTATTAGTGAAAAGAAGTTTTTGCTTTATTAGTAAAAAGAAGCTTTACGCCTTATTAGTAAAAAGAAGCTTTATTAGTAAAAATAAGCTTTATTAGTAAAAGGAAGCTTTATTAATGAAAAGAAGCCTTTGCTTTATTAGTGAAATGAAGCTTTTGCTTTATTAGTGAAAAGAAGCTTTTGCTTTATTAATGAAACACACATTTTTCTTTATTAATGAAAAGCAATTTTTTCTTTATTAGTGAAATGCACCTTTTGCTTTATTAGTGAAAAGAAACGCTTGCTTCATTAATGAAAAGAAACTTTTGTTTTACTAGTGGAACGAAACTTTTTCTTAATTAGTGAAAAGCAACTTTTGCTTTATTAATTGAAATCAACTTTTTGCTTTGTCCGTGAAAAGCAACTTTTGCATTATTCGTGAACGACAACTTTCCCTTTATTCATGAAAAGCAACTTTCACTTTCTTCGTGGAAAGCAACTTTTGTTTTATTCGTGAAAAGCAACTTTCGCATTATTAGTGAAAAGAAACTTTCGCTTTATTAAAACCAAGTTTTGCTTTATAATTTATTAGTAAAAAGAGCCTTCCACTTTACTAGTGAAAAACAACTTTCTCTTTATTAGTGAATTATTAGTGAAACAAATTTCCCTTTATTAGTGAAAAATAGCTTTTACTTTATTGGTTAAAAATAGATTTTGCTTTATTTTTACCTTGTTACCAAAGAAAACATAAACAATATAAACAAGACACATTGGGCACTAAAATAATAATCACTATTTATGTTCTTCATGAACTAAGGTTGGAGCACTCGTGTTTCTTTAGCTTGGAAGAGGTAAAGGTGTGTTTCTTCATCAACTTCAAGTGTGCAACAGCTTGTAACTTCATTATTTCTTGAAGAAGCTTATCTATTTTGTGTTGGAAGTGGGATGGGCCTCAATAACAATATTAATAATAGGTTTACAGGATCTTCCAACACATGAACCTTAGCATAGACACCAGAGAATAGACAAGTTTTTCCCAAAGTGTACGGTAAGCTAGAATGCTTAGCTACACTATCTTATATATGAATGTCAAATTTACAACGTGTGTAGTTGATACAAAATCTGAAGCTAGGCAAAAATAGAGAACTAGATACAAGAATTTGTGTGTAAAGTGCCTAAGAGGTATGAAGAGTGTGTATGTGAGAATGTAATATGAACAGTTTAGAACTGTTTTACAACAAACCCTAAATCTGAAATTAGGGTTTTAAAACCCTAAATCAAACACTGGTGAACTAACAAGTAACGAACTGATATAGACTTGTTACTCTCAGTAAATCAGCAATAAGCTGATGGTTGGCCGATACTAACTCCTCCAAATTTGCACCAAACTCCTCCAAGAGTAGACACCTCCAAGATCTCCTCCAAAGCTTGTGTAGCTTGAGCTTGGCCTTGAGTTGATGGTCCACAAGTGACCATAGGCCCTCTTTATATAATGTTTAGTTAATCCATGCGATGGATTTTCTAAAAAAGCTATTATCATAAAATCTTACGCTAATTTAGCGAAAATTCTCCAAAAAAGGGATGAGATAATATTATCGTAAATATAGCTTTTCATACCTAAAAAGGTTGCTCTCTTGTTTTAGGCATCAGCTGAACTTGCAAGAGTGCTTTTCTTGACCTGCTAACTAAGAGGGTTCAAATGAAGTAAAAACACTTTTTGAACAGAAATTAGGGTTAGGGTTTTTGGACCTCTGATGACTGTTATACACCAAATGAAGCTCTCTTCAAGCTCTATCTCGTAAGCTAATAAAAATTTTAGACCTTTTGTAGCCAAAAATTGGCTAAGTCCCCAAAAATAAGATTGCTAGAAATTAGTGTTTTGGACTATTCTGACATTGTTACCAACAATCCTCCCTTCAATGTCATAATGGTACAAGGTTCAATAACCTGCAAAACTTTCGATGTTCGTCTTTGGACATGCTTTGGTAAAAATATTTGCAACATTCTCACTTGTTTGTATGTAGACTAGCTCAATGTGCTTCTTAGATACCTGTTCTCAAATGTAGTGGCAATGAACCTCAATATGCTTTGTCCTAGAATAATGACCAAGGTTCTTTGCAATAATAATAGCACTCTGACTATCTGAAAATATTTGCATAAGAAGATGAACTTGAACATCAAGATAACTCAAAATTTTCTACAACCAAATTGCTTCAAGTGTAGTTGTAAAGGTCGCCCTATACTCAGCTTCACTTGAAGATGTCGCAACTGTAGGTTGTTTCTTGGATAACCAAGAGATAATGTAATCACCTAGAAAGAAACAATAGCCACTAGTGCTTCTTCTTGAGTCTTTATCACCTACCGAATCAAAATCTGAAAAACCTTTAAGTAAGAAATGAAATGATTTCAAAAATACCATAGCATAGCTATAAGTTCCCTCCAAATATCTGAAAATTCTCTTAATTGCATTCTAATGAATCTTGAGCAGATTGTGCATGAACTTGGATACTTGAGCAACTGCAAACTGAATGTCTGGACGTGTATTACATAAATAGATCAAGCAATCAGCTTCCTGACTATACAAAGTAGCATCAAAAGGTTATGAATCTTCTTTCAGACTGTAATGACACATTAACATCCATAGGTGTTTGCATACGCATAGAATCTGTCATCTCAAACCTTTCCAATAATTTCTCAATGTATTTCTAATATCTTATACAAATACATTATCTCTGAACTTGAACTTAATCCCAAGGTAATAATGCAAAATGCCTAAATCATTCATATCCAATGTATGCTTAAGTTGTGCTTTAAAATACTGAAAATCTAAAACCTTGGGACCTCTCATGATCATATCATATCATCAACATATATGACAATAATAGTTAAAACATCTTTCTCAGCTTTAACATAAAGAGTGGGAGTTGCATCTAAGTTTTCAAAACCAATAGATAAGAGATACATATGTATCTTCTCATACCAAGCTCTTGATGCTTTCTTTAATCCATACAAAGCTTTGATAAGCTTGCATACTAAATGCTCATTACCTATCTCTTCAAAACCTTATGGATGCTCAATGTAGGCATCTTCATGAAGGTCACCATTAAGAAATGCAGTTCTGATATCTAACTCTTATACATTCCATCCAAAGAATGCAACAACAGAAATTATTGTTTTCACTACTGTCATTTTAGATGTAGGTGCAAAAGATTCATCGCAGTTAATATCTTTCTTTTGTGCATAACCTTTGACTACTAAGCTTGCTTTATACCTGTCAATGGTAGCATCTGCTTTTCTTTGATTTTGAAGATTCACTTAACACCAATTGTCTTTTTACCTTTTGGTAACTCACAAAACTTCTATGTTTGATTCTTATGAATAGAATCTATCTCTTCTTGCATAGCTTTCTTCCATACATTATTTTTGTAGTGCATCTTTAACATTAGCTCATTCTCAACTGAAGTTAATGCTAAAATGTTATGAATCTCAAAATGTTCTGTGTAATTCACCTGATCTCCTTGTTCTCTCCTTGTCTGACTTCAAGTTCGTCGTGTGGAGTTCTTTATAATGCTGCCCTTCCAAGTTTGATACAACCACCTCGGCATATTCTTGTAAAGTGGTGAAATCTCTTCTAGTTCTTCAGTATCTCTTTCTCCTCGAACTTTGGAACCTTCTCCAACTTCATAAGTCGGAATATCAAGAGGTGCTTATGTCAAACTAGGTACTAATGTAGGTAATGAAACTCTCTCTTCACCTTCATCAAGTGCATCTTTTAGGGTTTGAGAAGGTTCATCACCCCCCTTGTATGGCTGAATGTAAGAATCCGAATTTCTTCTAAAAAATGCGTAATCATTTACTTATACGAAATCTGGAATCTCTGTCTTCTTATCATAAATCTAACTTTCTGCAATATATGCATCGCGTGAGAGTAGGATATCAATTGTTTCTAGAACATAGAATCTGTATCCTTTGCTTTCGATTGCATAACCATAAAGACACCTCTAATGGCTTTTACATCAAGCTTACCACAATCCTTCTTCTCAATATGAGCATAAGCTAGAGAACCAAAAACTTTGAAATAACTCACATTGGGCTTCTTTCCATAATAAACTTCATAAGGTGTAATGACCTTTAAAGCTTTTGTGGAAGACCTATTTAAAATGTGATTAGTTGTATGTACTACATCAGACCAAACTTAGGAGAAAGCTTTTTGAATGACATCATACTACGCATATCTCAACAAGTATCCTATTCTTTTTCTCTACAACACCATTCTGTTTTGGAGTATAAGCAATAGTGACTTGATAAGAGATATCCTTCTCTTCAAGAAAAAACTTAAAGTCTTTAGACATGGACTCTCCTCCTCTATCACTTCTCAAAATCTTGATCTTTGACTGCCTTTCATTTTCAACCATAGCTATGAACTTCGTGAAAGTAGAAAGACTTCTTATTTCACTTTAAGGCTGAAAATCCATGAATATCTTGAGAAATCATCAATGAAAGTAACTAAATACCTAAAACCTTGAATGGAATCTCTTCTCATCATAGTACAAACAGAGAGATTTAAATCGCGATTAAAAATCGGGATTTAAACGATTTAATCGTTTTAATCGTTGGGATTTAAAATAAAAATTGCGATTTTTATTCTTTGGCAATTTTTGTGATTTTTTTTTTTGGGGAAATTTCTGTATATACACATATAAAACATTCTAATATAATAATATATATCATAAACTTTATTTATAATGCATGTAATATGGATATAATGCATGTAATATGGATATAATGCATGTAATATGGATATAATGCATGATAATATCTCAAAATAGAGCAAAAATAAAAAATTAAAAATAAAATAAAAATAAATAAAAATCGCAAATAAATCGTTTAAATCGTTCGAGATTTAAAAGATTTTTATTTTATGAAAAAATCGCGATTTTTTTGTACTATGCTTCTCATAGGACCATTCACATCTGAATGTATGATCTGCAACTTCCTTGTTGTTGGAATTTCAGGCCCCAAGATCTTCCAATACTAACAACCTTTGAGCATACACACTTAATTACACAAGATGATAAGTACAAAAGATAGCTGCTCCAAACTTGTAGAAGTCTCCTTGCTCCAAGAGAATAGTATCTTCTTCACCTCTCCTTCGCCTCCAAAGCTTCAGAACTCCAAAATTGACACTCGCAGCATCAACTCAAGAAGTGACTCCTCCTTGACGTCAAAAAGTGTTGCCCAAACCTCTATTATATAGCTTTGGCCTCCATATCAAAAAATCTGCAAAAAAATTGCGATAAGGCTTTTCCGTTGATTTTTTTATAAGTGATCCTTGTTTTTGAGCTTTATTAAATTGCCAACGCTTATTTTTATGCTTTTTAGAATCCTATCGCTATTTTTAATTTTGCCATCTACTACCTAAATAACCTAGCTTTTTATGTTAGCTTTTTATGTTTTGTACAACAAGAACCTTAGAAATATGCATGGTATCATTTTAGGGCAAAAACTAGGGTTAGAATTTTCTCCTAATTCTGACTTCTGATGATAGAATGATGCATATCACTAGATAGCTCTCATGAAACTCTATCTATCTAGCCTAAAAAAGTTTTACTCAAAATGTACAAAAAAATGGCTAAGTCCTAAGTAGGATTGCTGGAGATGGACCATATGTACCTTGATTTCCAACAATTCCTCCTTCAATGTTATATTGGTACAAGCTTCAGTAATCTGCACATCTTCTCATGACTATCTCTAGTCACTGCTTTGGCAAATATATATGCAACATTCTCACTAGACGGAACATATACCAGCTCAATGTGCTTCTTTGCTATCTGTTCTCGAATATAGTGGTAGTGAACCTCTATACGTTTTGTCCTTGCATGATGCACTACAGCTATTGCACTCTGGCTATCTAAAAATATCTGAATGGGTTCATGTACTCTTATATTTAGATAACTGAAAATCTTTTGCAACCAAACTGACTCCAAAGTAGCTGTAAATGTTGCACAATATTCAGCTTCACATGATGAAGTTGCAATAGTAGGTTGTCTCTTCGAAAGCCATGAGATAAGACAATCTCCAAGATAAAAACAAAAACCACTAGTACTTCTTCTAGTGTCTCTATCTCTTGCCCAATCAAAATCTGAAAATCCTTTTAGTAACAAATGTGTAGATTTCGAGAATACCATAGCATAATTTGAAGTTTCCTTCAAATATCTGAAGATCCACTTTACTGCTTTCCAATGTAACTTTGTCGGATTACGCATGAACCTTGATACTTGAGAAACTGCAAATTGTATATCTGGACGTGTATTACAAAGATATATCAAGCACCCAATTGCTTGACAATATAAAGTAGCATCAAATGATTCTTCATCTTCTAGTATTTGTAAAAACGCGTTCTGAACCATAGGTGTTTACATAGGTTTAGCTTCGGTCATCTGAAACCTTTCTAATAGTTTCTCAATGTACTTTTGCTGTGTCATATAGATACACTCATCTTTAAACAGAAATTGAATCCCAAGATAATAATGCAAAATTCCTAAATCATTTACATCAAATGTCCTTTAATTGTTCTTTGAACATCTACAAATTTTCATCTCTGGGAACTGTGACTATAATATCATCCACATAAATGAGATTTCTATAATCAACAAACCTATTTCAGCTTTGACATAAAGAGTTGGAGCTGCATCTAAGTTATGGAAACCAATGGATAAAAGATATGTGTATATCTTTTCATACCATGCTCTAGGTGCCTGTTTTAATCCATACAAAGCTTTTATAAGCTTACATACTACGCGTTCTTTACCTGTTTCTTCAAAACCTTCTGGCTACTGAACATATACATCTTCATGTAAATCTCCATTTAGAAAAGAAGTCTTTATGTGTCAAGTTGATATACATTCCAAACAAAATATGCTGCTAAAGCAAGTATTGATCTAATAACTGTCATCCTAGAGGTAGGAGCAAATGTCTTATTATAATCAATACCTTTTTGTTGTACATATCCTTTAACAACTAATCTGGCTTTGTACCTGTCAATAGTAAAATCTGCTTTCCGTTTGATTTTGAAGATCCACTTTACACCTATAGCTTTCTTTCCCAGATTGAATTCACATAGCTGCCAAGTTTGATTCTTATGAATAGAATCAATCTCTTCTTGCATAGCTTTCCTCCAAATAGGAATGTGTAAGTGAATCTTTAACACATGCAGATTCATCTTCAACTGTTGTGAGTGCTAAAATATCATGAATCTCAAAGTCTTCGGCAAAACTTACATGATCTTTTTGTTGTTGTTGTCTAATCTGACTCCTTGTTCTTCCTGTAAAAGTCTTTATACCACTATCTTTCCATGTCTGATATAACCAAGTAGGTGTATACTTAAATAGTGGTCATACTCTTTCTTACCCTTCAGTTTCCACTGGTTTTGGAATTTGTCCCTCTGAGGTACCACGACTTTCTGGAACTCTAGTACTTTCTTTCATTTTTGGAACTAAAGTCTCATGTGGAACTGATTCTGTAGAAGGTTGTCAAATTCCTCTTTCTTCTATCCTAGGAATTTTAACTCCCTCATGATATGGCTGAATATGTACATCCAAATTCCATCTAAAAAATCCATAGCCATTTTTCACTAATGAACTCTGGAATTTATGCTTCTTTATCATATATCTTATTTTCAACAATATATGCATTGCGTGAAAGCATAACTTCACCTGTCTCTGGAACATAAAACTTGTAACCTTTACTTGCATCAGGATATCCAATAAAAACACCTTTCCTTGCCTTTACATCTAGTTTGCCACGATCCTTTTTCTCAACATGAACATAAGATAGTAATCCAAACACTCTAAAATAGCTCACATTAGGTTTTCTACCATAATATGCTTCATAAGGTGTGATTACCTTTGAGCTTTTGTAGAAGACCTGTTCAAAATGTGATTAGTTGTATATACTGGATCAAACTAGAATTTTGGTGAAAGCTTGTTGGATGCCATCATGCTCCGCATCATCTCGACAAGTACTCTATTCCTTCTTTCTGCAATACCATTTTGCTGAAGAGTGTAAGTAATAGTAAGGTGTCGAGTAATACCTTTTTCTTCAAGAAATGTCTGAAACTCATTTAATAAGTATTCTCCATCTCTATCACCTTTGAGAATCAGGATAGTTAACTGACTTTCATTTTCAACCATAGCTACGAATTTCTTGAACGTTGGAAAGACTTTTGACTTCAACTTAAGACCATAGATCCATGAATATCTCGTAAAATCATCAACATATAAAACAAAATACCTAAAACCTTGAATAGAGTATGCTCTCATACGTCCATTCACATCTGAATGTTTTATCAGCATTTCCTGGTGTTGTAATATGACCATGCTTCTTGAAAGGTAGTTTATGCATTTTACCTTCAAGACATCCTTCACATATATCTAAATCATTTGGTAGCTCGAATGAGGGTAAACTCTCAACCATACCTCTATCTTTGATACTCTTGAGAGCTCCAAAACTAATATGTCCAAATCTTTCATGCCATACTTCATATCTTCCATCGGTGACAAAGATTTGACAGCATATGCTTGACTGATTTTTGACAAAATAAAAATCCCTCCTTTGTGCTCACCTTGCAAAATACACTTTTCTTCTTTGTGTGACAAAATCTTACAAAAATCTCTTTCAAATACAACTTTGTAACCATCTCCTAAAAATGCAGATATAGATAGCAGATTCTTCTTGATATTAGGTACATATAAAACATTTGAAATCTGAAAATTACCACCATCTCTTGACTTTAGGGTTACTGTACCTATTCCTACAACATCCAAATCATTGCCATCTGCAATAGTAACTCTTCTACCTGAAGAATAGGAAAGAGAAGAAAATACTTCTTTGCATCCTGTCATATGCTTTGTAGCACCTGAATCAAATATCAAAGGATCTGTTGAAAGAACTTGTAGAGCTTCCTGATCAAAAGAGACTTCCTCAATGACGATACAGGCATAAGAATCACCTTGAGATTTCCCTTTTTTATCATCTTCTGCAACATTATCTGATGCCTTTTTCTTTTCTGCTTCAATCCTTTCCTGACAAAGTGCTATAAAATGTCCAGGTTTCTTGCAATAGTGACATAATGCTTCCTTCTTCTTTGAAGATTTCTCTTTAGTTGTAGTAGAGACAGAATCTGAAGTAGAAGGTGAAAGGGACTTACTTTCCTTCTTGGATTGTTTCTCCTTCTTATCCTTCTTCTTCTTTTTACCCTTTGATGAAGACAAAAGTGCTTCTTCATTCTCTTCCATTCCCAACTCTTCAAATGTAATCTCTTCTTTCTCTTATTGTAAGAGTAAGAGTAGTAATAAAAGAACGATATGAGATAGGAAGTGAATTAATCAGCGTATTTACCATTTCTTCATCAAATATCTCAACTCCTACATTTAGAAGTTGATCTCTCAAGTCAATGAGCTTTGTAATGCGGGTTTGAATTGATTCACCAGCCTTCATCCTTGTGTTTGCTAGTTGTCTCCTCAAGTGAGCTTTCCTAGCAAGATTTCAGCTCTGAAAAAGATTCTCAAGCTTTAACCAAGCTTGTCTAGAACTTCTGCAAGATCTGATTTGTGGTAGAATATGCTTTTTAACACTCATTGCTATGAATGAAAGAGCTAAAGCATCTCTAGCATCCCATATTGCTTGTTCTTCAATAGGAGGAACTCTGGGTAAGGATCTACTTGTGACTCTGGATGTTGAAGTGGTTACCTCTTCTTCAGTTGGTTCTTGATGAGCTATGATTGCAACACCAGTTCCTCTTGAAGTTGACGTATCCTCCTCTTCGCCTTCTCGTCTTGATCTTGATAAGGTTCCATTGACGATACTCCATAAATCCTGTCACTAACAAATTCATCATCATGAAACTCCACATAGGATAATTTGACGATCCTTCTAACTTGTCCTCAATCTCAATTCTATACTCACTCATCTTAACTAAGTGTGTATGTCAATTATGCTATGATACCAAGTGTTGGAATTTGGGGCCCCAGGATCTTCCAATACTAACAACCTTTGAGCATACACACTTAATTACACAAGATGATAAGTGAGAGATAGAAAGAAACTTGAGACAAAAATAAGTAGCGTAAGCGAATTGCTCACTACTAATGTAGATGGCTGAATTACACCATATGATGGTGCACTCACTAGATGGAAGAATAGACAAGAAGATGATGATGTACAGAGTTCAGATTATGCTGTTATAACCTGAGTATGTGTGAAGCATATGAGCAACGGAGTGAACCTAACCTCTCAAGATAGTGCAACAAATCTGAAAATCAGCAAACCCTAATTCTGAAATTAGGGTTCAAAAACCCTAAAACAGAATATAGGATTAACTTACAAAAGATAGCTACTCCAAACTTATAGAAGACTCCTTGCTCCAAGAGAATAGTCTCTTCTTCACCTCTACTTAGCCTCCAAAGCTTCAGAACTCCAAAATTGACACTATGGAAGCATCAACTCAAGAAGTGAATCCTCCTTGATGTCAAAAAGTGTTGCCCACACCTCTATTATATAGCTTTGGCCTCCATATCAAAAAATCTGCGAAAAATTGCGATAAAGCTTTTCCGTTGATTTTTTTTAAGTGATCGCTGTTTTTGAGCTTTATTAAATTGCCATCGCTTATTTTTATGCTTTTTAGAATCCCATCGCTATTTTTAATTGCTTTTGCCATCTACTACCTAAATAACCTAGCTTTTTATGTTTTGTACAAAAAGAACCTTAGAAATATGCATGGTATCATTTTATGGCAGAAACTAGGGTTTGAGTTTTCTCCTAATTCTGACTTCTGATGATAGAATGATGCATATCACTAGATAGCTCTCATGAAACTCTATCTATCTAGCCTAAAAAAGTTTTACTCAAAATATACAAAAAAATGGCTAAGTCCTAAGTAGGATTGCTAGAGATGGACCATATGTACATTGATTTCCAAAACTTGTAGCCATGATATATCCATGCTTCTTGAAAGGAAGTTTGTGAAGCTTTCCTTCAAGACATCCTGCACATGATTCTGCATCGTCCAATAAAGCAAAAGAAGGCAAACTCTCCACCATACCTTGATCTTTGATGTGCTTGAGAGTTGTCTAAATAATATGACCAAATCTTGTAGATCCAACATTAGCATAACTTATTTTGGATAACACAAACATGCCACTTCTGCACCTTGAAGTAGACAATGCTCCTCATTAGGTAAGAGGATCGGACATGAATCTTTCTTAAAAATAACTTTAAAGCCATCTGATAAGAAAATAGAGATAGAGAGCAAATTCTTCTTCATTTCCAATACATAAAGAACATTAGAAATTGTGAAAGTTCCACCTTCTCTTCGCTTAAGGTTCACTTCTCCAACACCTACAACAGCCAGATCATGACCATATGCAATGGTTACTCTTCTACGTGAAGAGTTAGTAAGAGAAGAAAATACCTTTCTACAACTTGACATATGCTTAGTAGCTCCAAAATCAAAAATCCAAGGATTATCAAAGATTGCATTTAATGCTTCCTTATCAAAAGCTAATTCTTCAATAGTGACACATGCATAAGATTCTTCCTTTGAAATGATAAAAATGGATAAAACAATGTCAACAATTTAATGATGTCCTGACTCCTTGCTAAATGAAATATCTTTTAAAATCAAAATAGGAACTTTTTTCTTATCCAGATAGGAGGGACTTTTGGTTCTTAATTTGGTAGAGAAAGAAAGAAAACCATGCATTTTCATCATTCTGTTCATGAAACAAAAACAAAAATTGAAGCTGGTCTATAAAAAAATAAAAATAAGAAATAAAAACCCAAAAAAACGTATTAGGAAGTTCAGAACATCCGAACATCCTAAACGTTTTTTATTTTTCAAAAAAAACGCATTTTATTGTACTATGCTAGTACGTACGGTACGAAAAATACGTACGAATGTGTTCGTACTGGTACGAATAGCAACTATGGAAGTAGATGTAGTAAAAGATTTTTTTTGGGGTATAGAGGAAGCATTAAGGGTAGGAGTAGAAGGTTACGGAGTAGAGGACTTACTTTCCTTCTTTGTTTGCTCACTCTTCTTCTCCTTCTTTATGGTCTCCTTCTTTGTGGTCTCCTTCTTTTTCTTCCCCTTTGATGATGATAACATGGCTTCATCAAATTTTTCTTTGGGTATAGAGGAAGCATTAAGGGTAGGAGTAGAAGGTTAAGGAGTAGAGGACTAACTTTCCTTCTCTGTTTGCTCACTCTTCTTCTCCTTCTTTGTGGTCTCCTTCTTTTTCTTCCTCTTTGATGATGATAACATGGCTTCATCATTCTCTTCCATACTCTTTTGTTGATCTTCATCTTGAAGTAGCAGGATATGCAACTTTTCAAATGAAAGTTCTGTATCTCTTGTAGAGAGAGATAAGAAGTAACAAAAACACGATATGAAGATGGAAGTGAGTTTAGAAGTGTCTTTACCATCTCTTCATCTGAAATATTGACTCACATATTAAGAAACTGATCTCATAAGTCTTTGAGCTTCAAAATGTGCGATCGAACTGACTCACCAACTTTCATCCTTGTGTTAGCAAGTTGTCTCCTTATATGAGCTTTCATAGCATGGTTTCTGCTCTGATAGAGATTCTCTAACTCCAACCAAGCTTGTCGAGAGGTTCTTCATGACCTGATTTGGGGTATAATATGCAGCTTGACTTCCATAGCAATATATGAAAGTGCTTGTGCATCCCTTGAATACCATGTGGATTGCTCTTCTATAGGAAGTAATATGGTAGTGGTATGGACTCTCGATGATGCAGGTCCTTCTTCTTTTTCACTAACCTATGTTGAGAAGAAATAGGTCCGGCAAGTCTTCTAAAAGATGAAGCACCATCTTCTTGGACTTCTCTTGGCCTTGGATAAGTTCCATTGATAATATTCCACAATTAGATACTAACAAATTCATCATCATAACACTCCTCATTCGATAATTAGACATTCTCTCAAGCTTGTCTTCATTCTCAAATCTATAGTCACTCATCTTGTTAAGGATGTATGTCAACTATGCTTTGATACCAAATGTTGGAAGTGGGGTGGGCCTCAATAACAATATTAATCACAGGTTTACAAGATCTTCCAACACATGAACCTTAGCATATACACCTTAATACTCAAAATTTGATGAGTGAGAGATAGAGAGAGAATAGACAAGTTTTTCCAAAGTGTACGATAAGCTAGAATGCTTACCTACAATATCTTATTTATGAATGTCAAGTTACAATGTGTAGTTCATAAAAAATCTGAGTCTAGGCAAAAATAGGGAACTAGATACAAGAATTTGTGTGTAAAGTGCCTTAGAGGTATGAAGAGTGTGTGTATGTGAAATGTAGAGAGTATGAACACTTTGGAACAATTTTATAGCAAAGCCTACTTTTGAAATTAGGGTTTCAGAAACCTTAAATCAAAAACTAGTGAACTAACAAGAAAAGAACTGATATATACTTGTTACTCACAATAAATCAGCAATAAGCTGATGGTTGGCTGATACTAACTCCTCCAAATCTTAATCAAACTCCAACTCCAAGAGTAGACACCTCTAAGATCTCCTTCAAAGCTTATGTAGCTTGAGCTAGGCCTTGAGTTGATGATCCACAAATGACCATAAGCCCTCTTTATATAGTTTTTAGTTATTCCATATGATGGCTTTTCTAGAAAAGCTACTATCGTAAAATCTTATGCTAATTTAGCAAAAATCCTACAAAAAAGCGATGAGATAATATTATTGTAAATATAGCTTTTCATACCTAAAAAGGCTGTGTTCTCTTGTTTTGGGCATCAGCTAAACTTACAAGAGTGCTTTTCTTGACTTGCTTATTGAGAGGGTTCAAATGAGGTGAAAACACTCTTTCGACAGAAATTAGGATTAGGGTTTTCTCCAGATCTGGAACTCTGATGACTGAATGTTATATATCAAATGAAAGCTCTCTACAAGCTCTATCTAATAAGCTAATAAAATCTTTTTATCTTTAGTACCCAAAAATTGGCTAAGTCCTCAAGAATAAGGTTGCTGGAAATTAGGGTTTTGGACTATTCTGACATTGTTTCCAACATTTTGGAAGATCATACACTACATTCCTTAGAGGCCTTTGTAAGTTATTGAACAACTTGTATATTTTCTACGATATCTTGTAATTTTAACTACAAAATGTAAAGATTATATTTGGAGCTTTGCTCCTTAGATCTCTCTCATTTGCAATCTTCTCTGCATATTGTCTTTATATTCTCTTTGTAGGCATAAAAACCAATACAACTATGAAAGATGAATTAATATCAATTGAGAAAAAAACATACACACGGTGTGAATATTTTTGTTGGAAGACAATGTCAAGTTGGCTCTAAACCCTAAATTTATAAATCACCATTTTTCAAAAATGAAAATGGTCAAACTTGGCCAAAGATGGGTAAATTTTTTTGTTGCATATTCTTATAGAGCTTCAAGTGAGCTATCCAAGCATATATAACACTCTTAACATCTGACCACCATTAAGACCCTCAAAAATCAAACCCTAATTTGTGTTTTTAGTTTAGCTTTTCACATTTACATGAAAAACATTCGAAACAGTGAGATTAAATCTTGGAAAGGCACTTGAATCAATGCCTAATAATCGATTGCTCCAAGTAAAGCCCTAAAAGATGCTAACACAAGGAAATCAAGATTTTCAAAAAACATGAAATCCATTGTGTTTCTTCGCAAAAATTAACCCCTCTAGCAAGAGGGGTTTTATCTCTATAAAAGGTACTTGGGGGGCTCACAATACCGATGGAATTTGGGGCCCCAGCATCGTTCAAAACTAAAACCTTTTCAGCATACACACTTAATTAATTAAGATGATAAGTGAGAGATAGAAAGAAAGATCTTGAGACAAGGATAGGGAACGTAAGTTGGATGCTTACTCACTAAAAAAATAGGTGTCCAAATTACAACATGGGAGCACTACTCAACCATATAAAGTGGTGCACTCACTAATGGAAGAATATCCAAGAACATGATGATACAAAATTTAGATTATGTTGAAATAATCTAAGTGTATGAAGTGAATGAGCAACGAAGCTAACCTTATTCTCACAAAATAGTGTAACAAAATTGTAAATCAACCAACCCTAATTTCGAGGTTAGGGTAGAGAAACCCTAAAAACAAAATATAAGGTTAACTCACAAAAGATAGTTACCACCACCTTGTAGAAGACTTCTTGCTCCAAGAGAGTAGCCTCTCCTTCACCAAAACTCCACCTCCAAAGCTTCAAAACACCAAGAGCTTGCTTGATCACCTCCTCTTTGCTTTATGAGTGATGATTTAGAAGTGACCGTGGTTATTCTTTTATAGCTTTGAAGTTCACATGAAAAGCACTTCAAAAGCAAGCTTATAAAGCTAAACAAAATTGTCGTCGCTCAACTTGCGATCATTACTTCTAAAAGCAATAAAGCAAAACTTTGATCGTAACTCGGCGCCGCTGATAGGTTAGGAAAATAAATCCGAAAAATCATAAAAGACTCAAGACATGCTTTTGCACCCGACGGGATTTGAACCCGCATGGATTGAGGTTGTTTTTTCACATCGTTTCTCTTAGACCAAGGTGCCCGTGAGCTTTTGTTATACTATATAAAACGTATATTATATAAGTGCTGCACCCGCTTGGATTTCTTTGAGAGGATAAAAAGTCCATACTCTATAGTTATTGTTGGACCATATGATATTGACTCCAACAAATACATCATATACATAATACACTTATCCTAAGTACTCAAGATGCAAGTGCGACCGTTGGAGGTTTCTTGTTGTTGATTTGAAGGTGCCATGCTTCTACCCAATTCTTCTTCACACACACAGTGTGTATGCATGCTGATTTCTTGTAATTTGTTGTATATTTTTGGTTTTAGTTCAAGTCTTGCTGTTGTATGAGGTTTTTAAAGACTACTACCTGAAGGGGAAAAGTACTTGTAGCTGCTTATATCGCTAAAGAAATTATGTTTTGGTTTGGTTGCAAATTTTAACATTTTTCCAAAGCGCATAGCCTGATTTCTCCATTTCAGCTTATCCTATCTCATAATCCAACACTCACTTATTATTCTTTAACTCTTAGGCACACTTCTCTTATATTTTCTACCTAGATCATTCGGCATTCAACCTTTTATCATTTATGAAATTTCATATATACACATATTATATAGTTATTTTTCATTAGGTCATTTATTTTTTTAAGTTTCCCTTTTGCTACTCATTTCCATTCTTATCCCTAGTCTACTTTCTATTGTCTCTTATATATCTTATTTGGTTCAAGGTGTGTATGTGTGTGAAGTGTCATAGTTTTGGAAAGATTTTTTGATGTGTGTCATTGGGCCAACCTCACTTCCAACACTTGATATATGAGCATATTGCATATATATATCTTGTTCCCAAAATGAGTGATTATAGCGATAGATTGGAACAAGAGGACAATCTTGATGGAATGTCTAGCTATCCTATCTGGAGTGTCGTGATCATGAATTTGTTTATGTCCAAAGATTTGTGGAGTATTATCAACGGGTAAACATTCAAGACCAAGAAAATGTTGAAAGTGAGGTAGACCCAATAATAATTCCACACAATCTTTCCAACACTTCAAACCTTGCATCTATACACAACTTGAACCAAATAAAATAGATGAATGATTACAAAAATAGACAAGGGACGAGATAAACGAGTGACTAAAATGGACAACTATAAACAATAACTACTTTTGAGATAGATTGGAACAAGAGGATAAGCTTGATGGAATGTCTAGCTATCCTATCTGGAGTCTGATAATGATGAGTTTGTTAATGTCCAAAGGCTTGTGTAATATTGTCGAATGGTAAACATTCAAGACCAAGAAAATGTTGAAAAGATACAAGATCAAGACATGGACGTTAAGGTAGAAAAACGTATATTTCTTGGGTATGTAACTCAACAAAGAGGCTCCAAATGTTGTGATCCTTTCGCAAGGGAATTGAAAGTTAATAGAGAAATTGTATTCAATGACCTCATACCTTGCTATGCAAGATTGTTTATTGAAAGATTGAAGACTTAAGGGAAGTGAAGCACATGGGATTTTTTTGTCTTTCGGTCATCTTACTAATATAGCTTGTGTTGTGTCTTGTGTCGCAAGGCTGATCCTAGAGGATCTAACATTGGTATCTTCATTCCTCTCATGAGGCTCTTAGACTCTTGGCCCATGGTGAAGTCATCCAAACACCTGTGGCATGTGGGTATGGTGATATGGGACACCATACCCTTGCGAGGTTTGCCACCCGCTTGGTGGAAGGCTCCAAGGCTCATAGGTGCATCGTTGTGGACCCTATGGCTGGGAGGCGACAATGTCCACCTTTCTATGTTTGTGCATATGGCTTGTCTTGTGTCTTATGTTGCAATGCTGATCATGGAGGGAGGAGGATCTCTATGGCCTCACGCAAGAGGTTTAGAATAACAAATTGGAGAGTTATTTGGTCAGCAAGAATTCCATGTTTCATGTGCAAATCTTTCTTTAATATATTGAGCAGTTTGATGGAAAGATTGCTTGGGATGAAGATTAAACTTGAACTCACCATCCATGATCATCTTGGCCAGGAACTAGTTAGAAAATACATCTAATGGGGCAACCTTCTACGAAGGACCCAACCTACATATTAAAACACTTAAGTGTAAAAATTGGTCAAGGATTGGTCAAACTGGTCAAAAATTGACTAAATTATATTGCAAATGTGATAGTATCCTCTCTCTCTCTCTCTCTCTCTCTCTCTCTCTCTCTCTCTCTCTCTCTCTCTCTCTCTCTCTCTCTCTCTCTCTCTCTCTCTCTCTCTCTCTCTCTCTCTCTCTCTCTCTCTCTCTCTCTCTCTCTCTCTCTCTCTCTCTCTCTCTCTCTCACACACACACACAGAGGGCCACCTTGCCAAACACAATGTCAACAGTTGTCGGGGACCGTATATGTCCACATACAGCTTGCAATACTACGCTGCTCCTCAGCATGCACTTGGCCAAGTAAAAGGAGCTGCCATCATCCTCGTGATCCGCGGCTGCTCGGCCATGCACGGCCATTCCGAGCGATAGAACCTTCGCTAGTTTCGCTCTGTCCACAGTTAACGCTTCCCTACATTGTCCTTCGTATGAGATGAGCAGATGATGTGGCGGCAAGCATTTATACAAACGTGTGTATATTCTTCTAATCTCCCAGTCCAATTCATGTCATGTCGCCTTTGAAGTTTGTACGCTTTGCCTATTCGTTTTTAATATAACATTTCTTTTTTCTTAGCTTTGGCTTTAAGGCTCAGTTCAAATAGGAGGGCTCAACATTGAGTGAAAACATGAAAAATGGAAAAGTTCAGCAACTCTATGTTCCTTCGGTCATATCTTCACAATGGGTAGAACAAAACAAGAAATAGTTTTGTTTCTTCATATTTTGCCTCTTGCACTCAATCCATGTCAAAGGAATCTCAATGCCATATACAAACATTATAAAGCATATGACGTGTTGTAGCTAGATTTGGTATAAAGCAAAAATTCATGTCACAACCTTCCAATAACATGCAAACCTTTGCCTTCAACATACCGAAAGCTCTCTTCACTTACATTATTGTGCTTGATTGGATGAAATTCTAGTAGTACTTAAGAGGAGTTAATACATCCTTTGAGAATCATGCATCAATCATGCAAAGGCATCAGGTATATCAAGAAGTGTGTGCAGTTTGCCATAGCATGTCTCTAGTGGCATACCAAGACCTGGTTGAAGTAGCATACACAGAAGAGGAGCTCAAAGCAATGAAGGAAGAAGTTGACGTTGAGTATGGCCCCAATGATGAGGGTGAGATGTATACTAGGCAAGGAAAACCAAGCGATCATTTCCAAGTCCTTATTCAAATGAGCAAGTAGCAATATTTGCAAATGGAGGAGCATATCCACCTGATTTAGCCTTATTGCCCAGGGCAAGCATGTTCAGGCATGCGAGATATGTACAATCACCAACCAAATAATACTCCCCTACTTAATATATTACACATATTTTCTCCAAATAACTTTGAGTGTGTGTTAATGAATCATGAAGTGAGCCAACCCATCCAACATAATAATTCTAAATGGAGCGATTAGAGGCCACAATTATTTAATTGTTATAGAAATAATGGAAACCTTTCCAATTGAAGAAATCAATGTGATTATCCCTTGATGTAATTATGGTGATGTGACACTGCAAAAGAAAGTCCATAGAGCAACACTTAAAATGGCCGTTTTTGTAGGAATTTCTTGAAAACTCTCAAGGCTTGTAGGTTGAAACACTCATGAATGATGTGTGTGCCACTCTCCTCCCATCCATTATATCCCCTTGCATTCATAATAGTAATTCTTTGGAATGTTCTAGTGTCGACAATTGGCCACCATGCAACACTCATCCCCATTACCATTGAATACCTTAGGATATCCCCCGAGCTAGGGACCTTGGCTATGGCTAGCCCTTGTACCACACACACATGGAATGGTCTCTGTAGACCAATGTCTAACACTCTCTCCCCCTTCTAAAGATCATTGTCCTCAATGATCAATGAGGGAAAGTACTTGCGAACCAAAGCTTCTGATTCCCAAGTAGAATCTGTAAGCGGTAATCCTCTCCAAGCTACTAGATATTCCTAGATGAAACCATTTCTCAATTGTTTCTTTCTCTGATCCAATATCCTATCTTGAGAATGATATGTGCTATCACTTACCTGCAAAGAAACAATACCATCTATTAGATTATCCTCCCTAGAAATATTCTTTCTAAGTTTACTATCATGAAACACTAGATGGACTCTACAATCTTGAGGAAGCTCTAATCACCACAAGAATAAAGGGGGTGTAGTGATGCCCTCGATTGGAAAAAAAAGCAGGGACAATCGCTTATGTGATGATCCCATTAGGTAGCATCGCATATGTAACTTTGCAAAAGAGAAAATAAATAAATAAATCGACGGCATCGAATAAGCGACGAATAGTGTCACATAAGCGATGCACAGAGACATCGTCGCTATGACTGTCGATGCTTGACAGTGCTTTTGGCGACGATTGAAAACTAGATGCAATGTTGCAGTGTCGCATATGCGACGCTCCGTGAATTTGAAAAAAAAATGATTTCTCCCGGCACAAATGTGAGAGAGCAAGAGCGAACAAGCAAATGAGAGGGAACAAGAGCAAACGAGCGAGCGAGAGTGAACGAGCAAAGGGGTGACCGAACGAGCAAAGGTACATGCACATACATACACATATGCATGCACATACATACACACATATGCATACACACACACATGCACACATATACACACAAAATCATACACACACATACACATATAGATACTTGCACATATACATACACACACATGCATACACATGTGTATGCATACACACACATGCACATACATACACACATATAAACATATACACACACATACATAAACACATATACACAAATGCACACATATATGATATCCATACACACACATTTACAAATTCACATATATGCATACACAAACATACACATATAGATGCACATATACACGTATGCACATACACATATACATATAGATACTTGCACATATACATACACACATAGACACACACACACATACACTCACATCCATACATACACACATATGCATACACATGCATATGCATACATACATAGACACATGTATACACACACGTGCACATACACACACATATGCATACATACATGCATGTACATACATACACACATGTGCATACATACTCACATGCATTTGTACACACACATGCATATGTATACATACATACACACATGCATATGTATATATACATAAACACAAGCACATACACTCACATACACATATACACATACACATACAGGTACTTACACATACATACACACACGTATACACTCACATGCATACATACACTTACATGCATACTTACATACATATACACACATACACATACACATATAGATACTTACACATACATACACACACATAGACACACACATGCACATGCACATGTAGATACTTATACATACATACACACACATAGACACACACACACATATATATATACACACATACACATATAGATACTTACACACACATACACACACACACATACACTCACATGTATACATACACTCATATGCATACATACACACATGCATATGCATACATACATACACACATGCACATGCACATATGCACATATCCACACACATATACTCACATGCATACATACACACACATCCATACATACATACATACATGCATATGTATACACATACATACATACATATATACCACATATAAATGCACATATTCATAAACACACATACACGTATAGATACTTGCACATATACCTACACACAGATAGACA
>CM035442.1:125247579-125305079 GCA_020310875.1 Ceratopteris richardii
GACTTATAATTCTCATATATTTTTTAAATGTTTTACATTTAATCTTATGCATAAGTGTATGTGCATGTATATATGTATATGTGTGTGTATGTGTATGTGTATGTGTATGTGTGTGTATATGTGTGAGCATGCATAGTCATGTATATGTGTATATGAATGAGTAAGTGTGAGTATGCTAATTAATGAAAATAAAACAATTTAAATGATATACCACCAAGGAAAATTATACTTACAATAATTATCCATATTTTATGCTTGGTGAACTTTTTGAATAACCTGTAATAAAGAGAGAGAGAGAGATAGAGATAGATAGAGAGATCAAAAGAGATGAACAAAAATGAGAAAGAGAGAGATAAAAATTAAAAGAGAAAGAGGTAAAAAGAAGGGGACACAGAGAGACAATGAGAGAGGGATTAAAAAAGAGAGAGATCTAGAAAGAGCTTGTAACCATAGTTCATATATGAACATTGAAGAGCTATTCGATCAGATGCGCGTAAATGATGATCGAAGAGCGATCGAATGTTTTATTTTTTTATGAAAGGTAAACGTCACATAAGCAATGAAAAGCCGTCGTCTCCCAAGAATCGCTTGCATTGTATAAGGGATGCATATGCGTCACATAAGTGATGGCAAATAGGGTCGCATAAATGATGGCAAATAGCATCGCATAAACGATGGCAAATAGCATTGCATAAGCGACACTAATGTTTATGTCACAAGGAGAGACGGTAAAAAAATCGAAAATAATGTCGAGATTAACATCATTTAGACAATGCTACATGCTTGACGATTGCTCCAATGAAATGCTCTATCACAACGCGATGAAAATGTGTCACGTTAACCATCACTATGCCTCCATATTCCTTGTAATGAATCAGTAAACAACATCACTGAGCTTCTTAGCTATCATCCAAGGTCCACAAAACCTTGGCAAAAGCTTAGTACACTTCACTATGGATAGTGAGGTAGATCTAGTTGGCACTTGAAGAAAAAATCTATCTCCTTCCTCAAAGACTCTAGGAGATCTCTTCTCGTCAGCATATTTTTTTGCCTTATCAACTGCTTGTTGCATATCGGCTCTAGCTACTTCTAAATTTTCCAGGAACTCTAAAGCACTAGGACATTTCTTTGGCATTCCTATGGTACTGGGAGCAATAGGATTCATGCCATAATTCATCCCAAAAGGAGATATTCATGTCACTTTATGAGGTCTTTTATTATAAGCAAACTCTACTAGTGACAAGTAACTATCCCAACATGTCTAACTCTTAGACACATATGCTCTCAACATGTCCTCTAGAACCTAGTTGATTACCCTCTCGGTCAGCACTACTCATTTTCAATGAACCTTTTAGCTTTTCAAACACAAAATTCCAGAAGTGTCCTGTGAATCTAACATCCCTATCTGAAACTATGGGTATCAATAACCCATGCAATATGAAGAGATGCTAGATAAATAGCTCCGCTACTTGTGGAGCTTCTAGCATATCTTGCCTAGGTATAAAATAAGCCATCTTGCTCAATCTATCTATCACTACTAGGATAGTATCCTGCTTCCTTTGGGTCCGCGATAATCCCACTATGAAGTCCATGGATACACTATCCCAATTGTGCTCTGGAATTTGTAAAGAATGTAAAAGACCTGGTGTCTTAATCCTTTTCGCTTTGTTAACCTGACACATAAAGCATTGTTGACCATATGTGTGGACATCTCTGGCTAATCCAGGCCACCAAAATGTTCCTCTAACAAGCTTGATGGTCTTGTCGACACTAGGATGCCCTGCATAAGAACATCATGGTTATCATGCATGATTTTTCTTCTCAAATCTCGAGAATCTCATATGCAAACCTTTCCTTTTTGTTTGACTATTCCATTCTCCATTGAGAAATTGGAATATGGTCTTGATTGGTTGCTAGACAAGGGGAAGAAACAGCTTGAACTCTCTCATCTCCTATAATAGAGTCATCACTGATGACTCTAATGATGTGTAATCAGTGTGGATCTTCCACCTGTGCTTCCTTTATTTCTTGAAGAAATGAGTTTTCGTACAGCTCATTTGATATTCTATCCATGATAATGCATCAACTATAATATTCTCTTTGCCTCTTCTATAGAAGATTTGCATGTGAATCTCTTGCATGAGCTCAACCCAACGATCATATTTGCCTCGATGATCTGGCTGACTACAAAAGTACTTGAGTGTATGGTGATCTGTGTATACCTTAAAGTCTGCACCATAAAGATAGTGTCTGAAAACTTTAGGAGCATGCACCACTACATATAACTCCTGATCATGCACTGACCAATTGCCTTGTGCACTACTCAACTTTTTGCTTTCAAAAGCTATTGGCATGCCATCTTGGCTCAAGATTGCCCCTGTGGCTATGCCACTAGCATATGTCTCCAACTCAAGTGTTTTCTATGGATCTACCACTTTCAGTATTGGAGCGTCTAAAACAGCTTGCTTCAAAGTATCAAAACTTTCTTGTTGCTCTTTCTTCCATGCAAATGGTACTTTTTCTTGAAGCAGATTTGTTGTAGGTGCTGCTATTGACAAATAAGAGGAAATGAATTTCTAATCGAAACCAAAAAGTCCTAGAAATGATCGTACCTACCCCTCATCTTGAGGAGTAGGCCAAGCTAGAATAATTGAGACCTTCATGGGATCCATATGAACCCCATTGTCTGATACCACATGCCCTTAATACTCTACCTCTAGAAGAAACAACTAAGTCTTATCTGGATTTAAAAACAATTGATTTTCTTTTAACTTATTTAACACTAACTTTAAATGACTTTCATGCTCTTGTAAAGACCCACTATACACCAATAAGTCATCAACAAAATCCACAACAAACTTTCCAATGAATGGTCGTAAATATCATTCATTAACATCATGAAAGTAACAGGTGCATTAGTCAAACCAAATAGCATAACTAAATACTCATAATGCCCAACATGGGTCCTGAAAGTTATTTTATATACATATTTGTTCCTTTACTGGCATCTAGTGGTAGCCACTTTTCAAGTGTATCTTACTATATACAACTGCTCCACCTAGAGCATCAAGGAGATCATATATATTTGGCATGGGATATCTATGATTGATGGTAATCTTATTGAGTTCTCTGTAGTCAACACACATCCTATAAGATCCATCTTTCTTCTTTACTAGAAGAACTGGTGCTTCAAAGGTCAAATAGCTTGTTCTAATTAGTCCTTTCTCCATGTACTCATCCACAACCTTGCAAGCTTCATTCTCGTCCTTTGAAATGGTGGTCGACTGGTCAAAATTGCTCCTCGTACAAATTCCATTCTATGGTCAATGTTCCTCCAAGGAGGTAAACCCGAAGGTAATCTTTTAAAAAACAACTATCGAAATTTTTCTCTTACTTTATTAGAAAGTACTTGAATCTCATCCATAGCAAAAAGCTTTCTCTTTGCTCTTGAAATTGTCTTGATCATGTGCACCTACTTAGCCTCTTTCTACGGTTGTGCACTAGTCAAGATAGGAGTGGTTTTGGAAAAGGGCCGACTCATCTTAGTCCATGAGGGTCTCTAGCCCTGGGGGCCTATGAACCTGTGGCCATCCTCATAGACTAGAGCCATCACTATGGCATGTGCCAAAGCGTGACACATTTCCTTTCTAACCAGAGGTCAGATAAGTTATCTAAGTCCCAAGACAAACTTGTGAACTTTGAGAAACTTTGGGATAAAGTCAGATACTTTAAGAAGTACCTCCCTATACTTATCTGCATAATCTACAACGGTTTGGTTTTTTTTACTAATAAAAAACAATGTGTCTAGTGGTCTAGAACTCTTGTTAGGTAGTACAAAGTTGTTGTAAAACAAGACTTTAAACTCTTCCCATGTAGTGATCTCTTTCTTATCCTATTCGATCTTACACCACCACCTATGGGCAACCTCCATGAGGTTTTAGGTCACTTGCTGAATTTGCCTATCGTCCACAATATGGAATAAATGAAAGCACTGCCCCCACTTGTTGAGCCACTACTCAACAACATCAACAGTTCGTGTGCTAGTGAGTCGTGATATCTTGGCACTTAAGATCCTTAAGCTTCCATCGGGATTCTCTTACTAGAACACTCTCACTAGGAACTTCTAGGGTTTGATGCTCACTTAGAGCATCCAACTCCATGCCTGGAAGGTTGCTCTCTAACATTACTTCTTCTTTCTCTCTCTCTCTCTCTCTCTCTCTCTCTCTCTCTCTCTCTATATATATATATATATATATATATATATATATATATATATATATATATATATATATATATATATATATATATATATATATATTAAAGAAGCAATTTATACCAAGAGAACAAAGGTTTAAAGTAAATCATTGAAAAAGTTCCTCTTACAAGTAGGTTGAGGAGTCACACCTTAATCAACTGAATAAAACAATACATTTAAGGTACTTAAAATACCAATATACCTTAAGAACCCATGAAGAACCCAAAGATAAAATTCATGTATCATATTCAAATATCCAAATCACCTTTTTAATTCACAGATTATTCATAAATAAAATTGTAAAATGGTACAAATATATTCTCGTGAAATGGTAAAATTTCGAGGCTTGTAAGTCTCTCGTGAAGTGTCCAAGAGTTGATTCGATCGCCTATACTTGTTAAGATGAAGAGCATCACCTTAATCTACCTACCAACCAACCCAAACATAGAATTCATAAGAGCAAAAGGAGGAGGATGACAGGTAATATCCAAACCTTTCCAAAATATTGATAAAAAGTTTTTAAATAAAAAAATGTGTAAAAAACACACATGAAGTAAATATATATATGTAAAAAAAACACATGAACTAAATCATAGAACTAATCCCACATTTGTGGAGAAAGACAATGGTCATGAACTAGAATATATGCATAGAGATATACCAATATACACAGTTGTTGATGTTATTAGATCATTACATGCTCATGATGAATTGATAGTGAACTATGGATGGTGTAGACCTTTGAGATCACCCATGTAGTAGATAAAAAAGTCTTAATGTATTTATTTAAAATTGAAGGGAGAAAATAATAGATAGAAAATGAGAGATTTATTTTTATAATTGTGTTTTATAATTTAGCCGATGTAAGCCAATTCAACAATTCATAGTTATGCATTGTAATTTGAAGTTAGTTTCACTTTAATGTATCTAATTTGATATCTCCAATTTTGAACATGAGTGCTAACGATGTAATGTTTTATCTTCAAATATGTAGATCCCATATTGTTGTTACTATTAGTGTCCTTGTGAAAGGCTGAATAGTTACAAGACACTTTTGTATATGTTCTTTAATAAAACATATAGTGTCCTAGTCAGCCACTGAGTGTAACTTCAACCACATTTGTAAACCTAGGAAATCTATCTTCAAAGTCTCAGTGTATTGTGTAGTTTTTACATCCTCTACATGTCTATACCAAGTATCATGCATGTCACCTAGAGCTCAGTTTTCTACCGTGAGAGCATTGCCATGAAGCTATCTTGAAGGAGAATTCACCATAGCACATCATCATTTCAAAACTTCACTATCATCAGAGATGAAGGACTTCAACGATCAAGGAAGAAAAAGTACTAGTACTTTTTCGAGGTTGTCTATTTTAGTAATGTTCCAACCAAGGCTTGTGTAACTAATGGGTTCCCGACTACCACTAAACCCTAGTTGTTTGGTGATTATAGGAGTGAGATACTTAAGGTTAACATTATTTTAGAGCCTTCAAAGTGTTTTCTTGGCCTCTATGCATTGATTGATTTTCTAGGACTTTCTTTGGATGTAAAACTGGGGAAAATTAGAAGCTCATTTTATAGTCTTGGGACAATTTTCACTACACAGGTGGAAAGATTGCTCCAAAGATCAATCTTGGTGATAGAGGCACTCAAGGTTGTGTTTCCTTGGCAAGGTAAGTTCTATTTTATTGTTGAATTCTCAGCTCTTGGTCTTCTTACAGTTTCTTGGAAGGCTTTCAGTTGTGGTAGGAGCAGCCACTACAAGTTTATGTAGGTTTTTGGGTCTAAAGAACACATTTGATAGACCCTTACATGTGTTTTTGATTAGTTTTTGGGCTATAAATTTAGAATTTCAATGTTATTTTATTGTATATATTGAGCATTGTTATACTCAAGATATGACAAGCAGTAGATGATTGAACCATGCCCTAAGAGGGAGGATTAGGAATTAATCTTCAACCATGGCTTTTGAGGCAAGTGGTTAGCCCATCATACTCATAGCCAGTAGGTCATGAGTTCAAATCCCACAATTCGTATCAGAGCCTAAGAAGTAGGCTTGTGCAAGGTGAATGGCAGGCCCGCGTGTCACTTTCAAAGATGAGCCTAACAAAGATTAAAGTGTATCTCCCAATCCATATGTCAGATTTAAACATGTAAGGTATTGTTGAAAAGCTCTCAGAACAAACTTTCCAATGGAATCACTAGATTGAGGATCCAAGATACCTAGCATGGGTGATAACCAAGTTCAATATACTAAGGTTGAGAACAAGGGGCTCAAGAGACCAAGGTTACAAACAAAGCAAGTCCATAGGCAAGTGGCCAAGAAGCAAGAAGGCAAGGTTCAAGGGACCAAGGTTGAGAGCAAGGATTCAAGAGACCAAGTTTGAGAACAATAAGGTTCAAGAGACTGTGCAAGGGTGAGGACATCAACTCAAGGGAAGATCAAGGATTGATCATTGACGACAATGATCTCTAGAAGGGGAAGAGAGTGTTGGACTCAAGATATGACAAGCAGGAAATGGTTGAACCACATCCTAAGAGGGAGGATTAGGAAGTAATTCTCAACCATGGTTTTTGGGGCAAGTGGTTATCCCATCATACTCCTATCCAATAGGTCATGAGTTCAAATCCCACAAGCACATACGCACTATGCATGATTTTGAGGATATCACTTATGTATGCCCACAACGAGGGTGTAGAGACACCTTCAATTGAAAAAAAAAGCGAGGACAGTCGCTTATGTGATGCTCCTATTAGAAAGTGTCGCATAAGCACACCCTAGAAGAAGAATTAAAAAAAAACCCAAAGCATCACATAAGTGATGTCAAGCATCACTTATACGATGCTCATAATGACCATTGCTAATAACGTCGAAGCCTAGCAATGCTTGTAGCAATGGTGGCAAACTGACTACGATGCGTTAGCATCGCATAAGTGATGCATTGAGAATTGAAAAAAATAATTTCTCCAAGCACATTTGTGTTGGGATCAAGTGAAAGAGCAAAGGAGTGAGCGAGTAAGAGAGAGAGAGAGAGAGAGAGAGAGAGAGAGAGAGAGAGATACATACACACATATAGACACACATACATGGACACATATACACACATACACATACACACATATGCATACACACATATGCATACACACATGCACATACACCTATAGATGCTTGCACATATACATACACACACATGCATACATAGATACACAAATACACACATATGCATACACACATATGCATATACACATACACATATACATATACACATACACATATAGATAGTTGTACATATACATGCACACACATAGACACACACATACACTCACACGCATACATACACAAACATGCATATGCATACATACATAGACACATGCATACACACACATACATACACACACATACATAGACACATATACACACATACAAATACACACACATATGCATACACATACATACACATATACACATAAACATACACCTATAGATACTTGCACATCTACATACACACATACACTCACATGCACACATAAACACATGCATACATATAAATATGCATACATACATAGACACATGCATACACACACATGCACGTACATACACACATATGCATACACACACATACATACACACATATACACACACATACATACACACATACACATACACACTTACACATATACACATACACATACACATATAGATACTCACACATATACATATGTTGACACTCAAGGTCAAACACAAGGCATGGGAGCGCATTAAAAAAGTGGACATAGAAGAAGAGGGAGCAAGTAGGGAGCTCCAAGAAGTACATGTCAAATTTTCATAAAAAATCCCTATAAAAATAGTGATTTTTATCACTAAAAGCCATTGTAAATATCATTTCATATTTTTTCAACTCCATTTTGTCCAAGACAAGGAGTCCTCGAGCTTGAGGAGTATCAAAAGTACCATCCTACCAATTTTCATAATTTTTAGACTCCATTTGGGCCCCCAAATAAGCCTTGGAACTTAATTTTTAACTAGGCCAGACACTAGGTCCGGATAGGGCCAAAACTACTCAAAAAACTATAAAAAGAGCTAGAGAGCTCATTTTTGAGATGATCTTGTTAGAGATTTGAGCTTTTCTAAGAGAGTTCTTTTGGAATAGAAGCTTTCCATTGTTCCTCTCTTTGTTCTTACCTTTTGTGCATGTATGTGTGTGCATGCTAGTGTGCTTCTCACTCACGCACTTATGCCTTCACTTGCTCACGGTCTTCATACTAGTTCTCACGTCTCCGAAGATTGACATTTATGAGGTGGGTCTCCTCACATTGGTACTTGCCATTGTGCTAGAGTGACACCAAATTTGGCACCATTGTCGAGGAGAGAGCTTTGAGGACGAGCAGTGTGATAGTAAGACGTAGAGTGGTGATGTTGGAAGGTAAAAAAACAATTATTTTTTGTTCAGTTTCTGAGTTTTTCTCCACGATCATCATCATCATCATCATCATCTTCTCCCATCTTCATTTTCTTAGATTTTTTTTTTGACTATACATTCACCTCGTTCTTCACTTGTGGCTACAAGCAAGAAGTGTAGAGGGAGCTCAGAAATGAAACGCTGAAGAAATACTCTTGAAATACTCTCAATATACCAAAATTTGAGTGAAGTATGGTGCAGGCTGAAATGACCTGTGACATGTATTGCCATTGTGGTATCGTGAGATTGCATAAGTTGACCTTCAAGTGAGACTAGGAAGCCAAGGTGCTCCAAAGGATTTTGAGCAATACAAAGGGAAAATTGGGGCTAGAAGACAAAGCTTATGAACCTGAGATCTGGTAGACACCTAGACAAGGATAGATACAGCATTAGATCTTCTAGGGCTAGTGTCAACCATATAGCTGGATTGTGGGCACAACAACTTAGCGGTTATCCATACGTGGAGCTCAGACACAAGTGATTCAGAAATGTCTTTTAGCATGGAGAGACCCATAGGTAGCTCATGCACTACCTATTTACAAACACTAGAAGGTCCCTATAAAACACAATTGGAATATATTAGGACAAACCAATTAGGTGCACACATCTATGAGGATGGTCCAAGGAGATCAGTTGTCCAACTCAAAAATCAAAACCAACCTTTCAGACTTGAACACCCAGTGGTCAAGTTTGAAGAGGGTTCTTATATTGATAAGAAAGGAACCATGTATCTGATTATGAGCTTACCAGACATGACTTATGAGTTTGGAAATATCATTCTTGACAATGAGATAGGAGACCTAGAGCAAGGAGACATAGGATGAGAACCCAAGATTCCGAGAGGCAAGCCTGTCTTGACTATAGTGATCACTCCAAAGTGGGTTCCCCAAGAAAACAAAAGCATAAAACTGTGCTTGAATAGAGAAACGGAGGAAGCCTTTTGGGGATTCAAACGAGATCAACCTAGCAGACCAGGTGGAATCACCATCTATGAGTTCAAAGATCCTGAGATAATAGGAAAAGTTGTATATCTAGATAACACATCGGAGAGAATGTTCTTGGTAACAGAGCATGATAGGCATGCATAAACTTGGAAGAGCGAATTGATTTTCCCTCCACCAAGATATAATGTTTCCCATGGCCTTCAAGAAGCAGGATCATCCGAGGCTCATGAAACCCAAAGGGAAAGAGCTAGAGAGAGACCTGAGGTAAGCTTTGCACACAATGCGGGTAGAGATAGATCGGGATTTGGAAGTGAAAGACCTGAAAGAGAGAGACATAGAGCACATAGGCACCAATGAGATGAACATGATTTTCCATTACCTAGACCCTAAGATTACCCAAGAACCCTTAGACCCTCTCAAGTGGTCAAGGCAATGAATAACTATTATGACGGGTGAGGAGATCCTTATGATCATGTGGCTCAGTTCAAACAAGTGTTAAGAGCTGAACAGGTTGAGGACTTGTTCACCTAGTTCGAAGCATTTGGTTTGACTCTCAAGGGTACTGCCTTAGCTTGGTTTCAAACTCTAAACAACCACAATTACCAAAACATAGGTCAATTGCTAGAAGAATTCATTATAGAATTTTCCAACTGTGGCATTAGGCATGACACCATCCTTGATCCACAACTTCAAGCAGACACCCCAAGAAACAGTTCGACTAGCTGGGCATAGATTTAAGCAATACCTGGAGAGATGTCTGACACCTGAATTACCTACATAAGCAAAGCAAAAACTATCTATTACCTCCAATGGATGGATCCCTTGTAGGTCCCCATACATCTGTGTGTTTGAGATTCAACACTTCATTGCACAAATGTGCTCCCTTCTTGAATGGCAATCTGCTTTGTTTCCTTAATTCACAAGCATGGCACAAATGTTGCATATTCTGAGATTTAAGATCAAGTAGACCACTCACGAATCCCTTCGTCTACATATCTTTCATCCTTTGTAAGTTTATGTGCCCAATTCGTTTATGCCATAAATCAATCTTTGCAATCTACTTATTTCCAATTGACAAGTAGATAGTGTGAGGGGATGATGGATTTACCTCCATGGCAAAGAATCTTACTTGATTCTTTCCTTTTTCTATGAGCTTGTACTCCTACATGTGGTCTTCAAAAAAACATCCTTGATCATTGAACCTCACCTCATAACCTCTTTCAATCATTTGACCTACTGAAACCAAGTTCTTGGTGATGGTTGGCACATGCAACACATCCTTCAACACCTTGGAACTTTGAGATCCATTCAATGCAACATCTCCCACATGTGTAATCTTGTGCTCAAATTCATCCCTTATCTCTACATGTCTTTGAGTGATGGTTGAGTGTGAACTAAAGAAAACATCTTTATTGCAATTCATATGGTTGCTATAACCACTATCTATGTACTATGTAAAATCTGAATTGACTTTTCACTTGAGCCATATACCATAAGTGAGCTCTCATTTTTTGAATTTGTTGAATTACTAGCATAATTACCTTTGTTCCTTTTGCATCCTTGATTGCTTCCTCCTTTGGGCCAATAAGCTTTTGCATAATGGCTCGATTTTCCACAATTGTAGCATTCTCCATTAGATGCTTCTCTTCCATGTGATCTTCCTCTACTCCAGCTTCCTCTTAATCCATAGCTTTAGTTGGAGTCTTCTTGGTTGGTTGAGCTTGAGTTTGACCTTCCTCTCCCTCTACCTTGGGAGTTTTATCCACCTCTTTTGCCTTTGCCTCTACCTACATAGAAAGCTTGGGCTTGGTTGCCCTTTGATTCTGAACCTCCTTGGTTCATCTCCTTAGTCACCATCAATGTGAAACAATGTTCTCAACATTCTCCCTCTCAAATTTCAAAGGCCATTTCCTTCATGCCAATAATATAGTTGAATCTTTGAAGCTTTGGTCCATCCAAGGATTTGGTGAAGATATCTTCAACTTTATCATTTTTTCCAACAAAAGAAACCTTCACTTCATTGTTTATGGCCTTCTTTCAAACATAATGATAGTGTACCTCATTATGCTTTCGTATAGTATGAAAATAGGATTTGAGGTCATATGAATCCTGCTCAAGTTATCCCCATATATCAATGCTAAATCAATTTTCACATTCAAGTCATGAAACAACTTTTGAAACCACATAATATCATTAGTAGCCAATGCTAAACCTCTATACTCAGCCTTTGTAGAAGATAAAGCAGTTGTAGGCTATTTTTTTGAGCTCGATGTTAATGTCTTGTTCCTACTATTACCACATATCCAGTTGTGGATCTTCTATCATTTTTACATCGAACCCAATCTGTATCACTAAAGACTTTAAGAGTTAGATCAACATCATGACTACAAAATAATCCTTCCTTCATGGTACCTTTCAAATACCTAAGCACTCTTTTCATTGCATGCATATGAGGTACTCTAGGTTCATGCATAAAATATGAGAATACTCCCACTGCATAGCATATATCAGGTCTAGTTTTGTTGCATAAATCAAAGATACTACCATGGATCTATAAGCATTCATATCATCATATCACATATATTCTTTCTTTGTATCACCCACATACCTTCCTCTCCATACACAATCTCAATCCCAAGAAAGTATCTAATCAAAACAAGATCTAAGATTTTTAATTCCATTCCCAAATTACCTTTGATCTCTTCAATTGCTTTTGCATCATTCCTTGTATCAACAATTCATCCACATAAATGCATACATATACACACATGCCATCTACATGTTTTACATAAAGTGAAGGATCAACATGACTCTTAGTGTATCCTTGGAGCATAAGATACTTTACCAACCTTGCATTCCATGCCCTTAGTACCTATTTAAGACAATACAATGCCCTCTTTGAGCTTCAAACATAGTTAGGACATTTTGCATCCACATAACCATTTGATTATGACATGTACACTTCTTCACTTAACTCACCATTAAGAAAGACATTATTTATGTCTAATTGACAAATATTCCATCTTTTACTTATAGCTAAAGCCAACAATGTCCTTCTTGTGGTCATATTTGCTATTGGACTAAGTGTTTCCTCATAGTTCAATCCTTGATTTTGAGCATATCCTTTCACTACAAGTCTAGCCTTATATCTTGATGCACTACCATCACTATTTATTTTAATATAAAAAACCATTTGCACCCAATTACCCTTTGGTTTGGTGTCTTTAGAATTAAAATCCAAGTCTTGTTATCTTATAATGCATCCATTTATTCTTTCATTTTTTCTCCAACTTTTCATCTCCTTTTGCCTCATCATAACATGTAGGTTCGTTTTCTTGCTCAAGCTTTGTCATAAAATCATAGTGAGTATTTATAAAGATTCACAAGTATATCTTTGAGGTTGTTGCTCACTCTTGAAGTTCTTTTTACCTCCAATATAGGTGCTTTTGCTTTTTTATTAGAACATTTGATGCCCCCTGTGTACATTCATGTGGCCAATCCTTTTGTGCCACAGATCAAACTATCTTATCCTATGCATACCATAAGAAAAATAGTTTGTATGATTTGGGTTTACCTTGAATGTAAACAATCTACCTTGTTTTTTAGCTCTAGCAATTAATCTCATTTGCTTTGGATCCTTAATGAAGTAGCTTGCATGATTAAATCTTACTTGCAAAACTTTTTCTACCATTTGACCAATTGTTATCAAATTCTTAGTTATCGTTGGCACATAAAGTACATCCTTCAAGAAATAATTCTTGCACTTATCCTACATGAAAACATATCCAATCTACATAATCTTATGTGTTGTATCATATCTTGTTTCAACATGATCTTTACATGAAGGATTATGCATATTTGAAGACCATGAACATCATCAAACATATGGTTAGAGCAACCATTATCTACATACCATACATCACTATTGCAATTCATCTTAGTTTCTACATTCATCATAAGAAGAGAATCATAATCATCACTTTTACCTTCAACTTCATAATTTCCTTGTTGCTTACCTATTCTTGAGTAGACTTATCTTCAATTACCACCTTGGTCATTCTCATTTTGATAGCAATTTTTGGCATAGTGTCCATATCTTCCACATATGTAGCAATTATTGTTATCTTCACTCTGTTGTCTTTTATTCTAGCTGTAGTAACCTCTCATACATCTAGCACTTGATCATCCTCTTCTTCTTGTGTTGAAGGAGCCACTTGAAGTCCCTTAATCATCATTTGATGTATTCCTTCTTCCTCGACCTCTATTCAAACCTCTTTTACCTATGCTTCCTCCTCTTGATGCTCCTTCACAGAGAGCTTGTCCTTGAGATCCTCTTTGATTTGAAGTAGATCCATTTAGATTCATCTCCTCCATGATCATGAGGGCAATGAGCTCATCAGAATTTGGTGATTCTCCTTTGACATAAATAGAAGCAATGAATGGTTTCCATCTCTCATCATCCTTGAGTCCATTGAGAGGATGTGCAACTAAGTCATCATCCTCCACGTGGAGTTGAATTGATCCTAGTAGATTTGCAATCTCTTTAACCTTCAATGAGTAATGATTGATTGATGTCCTTGTATCTTTTGTTTGGAACCCCCTAGGAACTAATTGACCTTAGAAACTTATGCATAAAAAACCAGTCGTGATTCCAAATCTTTCTTCTCTCTACTCAATTAGAACTTTTCAAAATTGTTCTATAAGCATATACAGACACTAAGAGCTTCCCAATGAGCTAAATAATACTCAAATTGGATAAATACACAAGGATATATGAACTTTGCAAATTTGATGTTTAATGGAGACCTTGAACTGAGATCAATAGAGAACACATACTACTTGCAGAGATCACTACTCTAAGCTCACAACTCCAATGAATATAAAAATTTACATGATGAAATAAAACAGTAAGCATTTTCTAGTGAACTATAAAACATGTGACTTGGATATTGTTGATATATTTAGGTAGTGATGTGTGTGAACACTCTAGGACTGTCGGGGCACTTTTTTCCCTCTTTAGGAGGTTTTTTTCCCTTGGCTTGTATATACCCCTAACAGGTGGACAGTCTAGTGCTGGTCCTAATGAGGCAACTTCTCAGCCTTTGCAGGTTTCATGTGATGATGCAGATCATTCCATTTCTGATGCAGATTTACATGATGCACTTGTTGATGAGAGAGTTGATATTGAGCAGGCAAGAACTATGCCAAAATGGTTGGTGCAGACCTTGCGTGATAGGAAATTGGATGCACCTCTCTCATATCATACTCGATCAGGCTCTCATAGTGCCTCTTTTGCATCAGATTGCTATGCTATGGCTGCATTTAGTCTTTGTGATGAGACTCAGCCTGTTTCGTTTGATGAAGCACAAAATTCAGAAAATTGGATGGCTGCTATGCAATCTAAATATGATGCAATAATGAAGAATGGTACTTGGTCTTTATGTGACTTGCCTACTGGCAAGAAGGCCATTGGCACTAAGTGGGTATATGAGCTGAAGCGTAAACCTGATGGTACAGTTGACAGGTATAAGGCTAGGCTTGTTGCAAAGGGTTATGCACAGGAAAGAGGCATTGATTTTGATGAGACCTTTGCACCTACATGCCGTATGACTACTGTTCGGAGCATCTGTGCACTTGTAGCCCATCATGGTTGGAATGTACATCAGTTGGACATTAAATATGCATTTTTGAATGGTGACTTGCATGAAGAATTGTATGTTTTTCAGCCCCGTGGCTTTGTGCATAAAGGGCATGAGAACCAGGTGTGCAGGTTAAAGAAGGCATTATATGGTTTAAAGCAAGCACCATGTGCTTGGTATGAAAAGATACATGCCTATCTGATTGCACATGGTTTTGAGAACAATCCAACTGAAAGCACCTTATATGTTAAGCGTGCTAATGATGTACTTTTGATCATTGTGGTTTATGTTGATGACATGCCACTCACTAGTCCTCATGAGAGGCATATTGCTGATTTTAAGGCTGATTTGCATGCCTCATTTGAGATGTCTAATTTGGGGCATTTGCATCATTATTTGGACATTCAGTTTATGCACATTGATGGTGGAATGGCTTTGTGTCAAACAAAATATATTGACACATTATTGCAACATTTTGGCCTTGAAGACTGTAAGCATATTGCCACTCCTATGGAGACAGGTTTACGATTGAGTCTTCATGATGCTGGAGATGTTGTTCTCTATCAGCAGGCTGTTGGATGCTTGATTTACTATTGCATTACTCGGCCAGATATTCAGTCTATTGTCTCACAGATGAGCAGGTTTATGCATTGCCCAAAAGTCAAGTATTGGCAGGCAATTAAGCGTATCTTTCGCTACTTGAATGGCACTCGGCTACTTGGGTTGTTTTATCCCAAAAGGGGATCACTACCGCCAGATTTGCATGCTTTCTCTGACTCTGATTGGGCTAGTTGCTATGACACTCGTGTGTCCACTAGTGGCTTTTTCTTCATGCTTGGTAGCTCATGTATATCTTGGTTGAGCAAGAAGCAGCCTATTGTGGCCACTTCCAATTGTGAGGGTGAGTATAGGGCAGCTTTCACGGTGATTGTTGAGTGTGTGTGGCTCAGACTCCTTATGGCTGATTTGGGTGTTGGTCAGTCTTCTGCCACCACCATCTTCACTAACAATCAGAGCACATTGGTAGTTGCGAGGAACCCTGTGTTCCATGCTTGCACTAAGCACATTGAGGTGCATTATCATTATGTCAGGGAGAGGTTCTCTGCTGGGGAGATCACTTTGGCATATGTGCCCACGTAGGAGAACATTACAGACCTTTTCACGAAGGCTCTGCCTAGGGAGAAGTTTGAAGCTTTTCGCAAAGCTTTGGGCTTACTTCCTTTCGTGGAGTGATTTCCACATAGCTTGGCACTTCCTTATACATGAGTGCCACCTACTTGTTCACTGCATCACTCCTAGGGGGATTTGTTGATATATTTAGGTAGTGATGTGTGTGAACACTCTAGGACCACCGCGGCACTTTTTTCCCTCTTTAGGAGGTTTTTTCCCTTCGACTTGTAAATACGCCTAATGCCCTAATGGGCTACTTATCTTTGTACATTCTGTAGTAATACATTCAATATTGTGTGTTGTGCTCCAAACTTCTTCTCCTTCCTTGTGCTGTTCGCATACTTCCGCAGACATCTATCTCCAACAGATATATAATGAGGGAGATACAGGCTCTGTAATCTCTATCTACAAAATTACAGCAGCAAAGAGATAGACATATGAGTTTCTTTGACTTCAAACAAGATCACGACTTCTTCCCTCTTATAGCATGGAAAACTAATAAAAGACCTTTCCAATACATCTAATCTTGTGGTAGATGCTTAGGTGGAGGTATTACATGACTAAAGTGCTGAAATGAGAAAAATGTGGATGGACTTTAAGAACTAGCCACATCGACCTTTCACTATGACACCACAATAATTCCCGTGTGAATCACTCGTTTGAGTCACCATCTTCTAGATATCGCATTGTATTTTAGCCATCCTTTATCATTAATTTGAGCCTTCTTGAAGCATTTGAAGACTTCCTTAGCCTATTTACATCTTTTGGAACTTGTACCTTAACTTTTACATAAAAACAAAATTTTCAACATGCCACTAGGCCCACAAATAGTGAGATATGCTCCCTATTCTCAAATTTTCTCTAAACCTGTACAAAGAGTTAAAACTCAATTTTGCAACCTTAAACAAGTTATTCATGAGCTTTAAAACATGCCAAATGGATATTCTAGCTAGGAGAACCATCCACTGCAAAACAAGCTATCCGTTAATAACACTCTCTACATAAGTGCAAATACATAACTTCACAAACTTGGCAATTTATCACAACTCACTCCATCAAAGAACTTGAAACTTTGGAATGATTTGAGGCACTATATGAGATACAAAATGAATCTTGAAATCAATGAAAATGAGTACAATGATAGAGCAAACAATGCTTTGCAATCATGTACAATTACATTTGTGAAAGCCTAACTACATCTCTAGATAGAGAGGAGCAAAATCATGAAAAAACTAAAATAAGCAAGCAAGACCTATATCTTGGAGTTTAGAACTTCACTAAACTAAGTTGGAAATTCATGGAATGCATTTAACTCAAGAAACAAAGGTAGGATGGTGCTTATATAGAGCTTTTACATTTCCTACAATCTAGCTAACCACCCACCAATTAGTGTAGGTGCACTTTTTGGTGGGTGATTTATAAGATTTGAATTTGATTAAGTTTTGTGGAGCTTCTTATTTGATTCCATGACTTTTGGTCCTTATTTTTTATTGCTCCACTTGAAAAATTCACGGATGATTGCTTTTTCATGGTTGAGACTTCATTTTCAAGAGTTCTTCCTTCAAATGACTCATACCCACTATCCTATAGTGTTTTCACATACCATTTTGGAAGTTTCTACAATATTATTATTCTTAAGAAAAATATCTCTTCTCAATTGTTTGCAACTAGGAAGACAAAATTCAATTTCTAGGAATCTCAAATTTGTTTTGCAAATTTATTTGAAAAGTTTTGGAATGTCGTGGTTCATCTACAACTCTTTCTTCAAGTGCTATAAAAGTTTCTCCAACTTCATAAGTTGGTACATCAAGAGGTAACGAATAAATAGGGGAAGATGAAGTTGAAGATAGTGGTGGTTTTGGTACAACAACTTTCTCTTTACCTTTATCAAGTGTGACCCTTGGGTTTTAAGAAGGTCATTCATCCCCCTTGTATGGTTGAATGTACTCTTGGATTTTGAGGTTTGTGTAATCACACAAATAGCATAAGGAAGAAGAAGAAGCTTGGAGCACAACACAACACAACACTGAATGAATTACCAAGTGAATGTACAAAGATAAGTGACCCGCTAGGGTTATAGGCATATATACAAGCCAAAGGAAAAAAGCCTCCTAAAGAGAGGAAAACGTGCCCCAGTAGTCCTAAGTATGTTCACATACATCACTACCAAAGTATATCAACAAATCCCCCCTTGGGAATGATGCTATGAACAAGCAACCAACACTCATGTATAAGGTAGTGCCAAGCTATGTGGACAGAGATCAATCCACAAAAGGAAGTAAGCCCAAATCTTTGCGAAAAGCTTCAAACTTCTCCCTAGGCAGAGGCTTTTTGAAAAGGTTTGCAATGTCATCCTGTCTGGGCATATGTCAAACTAATCTCTCTATCAGGGAACCTCAATGTGCTTTGTGAGCATGGATTACACGGTTCCTCGCAACTCTAAATGTGCTTTGATTGTCGATGAAGATGGTGGTGGTAGAGACTGACACTCAAATCAACCATAAGGCATCTGAGCCACACACGCTCAACAATCATTGTGAAAGTCTCCCTATACTTAGACTCACAATTAGAAGTGGCCACAATAGATTGCTTCTTGCTCAATGAAGATATGCATGAGCTACCAAGCATGAAGCAAAAACCACTAGTGGACACACGAGTGTCATAGAAACCAGCCAAGTCTGAGTGAGAAAAAGCATGTAAATCTAGCAATAATGATTCCCCCTTCGAATAAAGCAACCCAAGTAGCTGAGTACCAGTCAAGTAGCAAAAGATGCATTTAACTCCTTATGAATGCTTGACACCTGGGCAATGCATAAACCCGCTCATCTTAGAGACAACAAACTCATTATCAGGCCAAGTTATGCATAAGTAAATCAAGCATCCAACAACCCGCTCATAGAGAACAACGTCAAATGCATCTCTAGCATCATGAAGACTCAACCTTAAACCTATTTCCATAGGAGTGGCAATAGGTTTGCCATCTTCAAAGCCAAAATGTTGCAATAATGTGTCAATACATTTTGTTTGACACAAAGCTCTTCCCCCATCAACTTGCATAAAGTAACTGCCCAAATAATGATGCAAATGCTCCAAATGAGCAAGCAACATGTCATCAACATACACAACAATGATCAAAAGTACATCATCTATGCACTTAACATATAAGGTGCTCTCAATTGGATTGTTCTCAAAACAATGTGCAATCAAGTAGGCATGTATCTTTTCATACCAAGCACGTGGTGCTTGCTTCAAACCATATAATGCCTTTTTCAACTTGCACACTTTTTTTCCATGCCTTTTTTGCACAACACCATGAGGCTGAAATACATACACTTCTTCATGTAAATCACCATTCAGAAATGTAATTTTAATGTCCAACTAGTGTAAATTCCAACCATGATGAGCTTCAAGTGCACAGATGCTATGAACAGAGATCATATGACAAGTGGGTGCAAAGGCCTCATCAAAACCCATGCCTCTCTCTTGAGCATGACCTTTTGCAACAAGCCTAGCCTTTTATCTATCAACTATTCCATTAGGGTTACATTTCAGCTTGTACACCCATTTAGTGTCAATGACCTTTTTGCTAAGAAGCAAATCACATAAAGACTAGGTACCATTCTTCATAATAGCATCCTATTCTGATTGCATAACAACCATCCAATTTTTTGAATTTTGTGCCTCGCCAAAGGAAACAGGCTCATTCTTATCTGAAAGAGTAGAGGCAGCCATCGCATAGCAATCTAATGCAAAGGAGGCACTGTTGGAACTCAAGGTCAAGCATAAAACATGGAAGAACATCAAAGAAGTGGACATAGAAGAAGAGAGAGCAAGTAGGGAGCTCCAAAAAGTGTATGTCAAATTTTCAGAAGAATCCCCTACAAAAATAGTGATTTTCATCACTAAAAATCATTGTAAATACCATTGTCTATTTTTATAACTCCATTTTGTTCAAGCCGAGGAGTCCTCGAGCTTGAGGAGTATTAGAAGTACCATCGTACCAATTTTCATAATTTTTAGACTTCGTTTGAGCCCTCAAATAAGCACTGGAACCTAATTTTTAACTAGGCCGGACACTAAGTCTGGACAGGGCCAAAACTACTCAAAAAACTATAAAAAGAGTTAAAGAGCTCATTTTTGAGGTTAGCTTGTTAGAGAATAGAGATTTTGTAAGAGAAATCTTTTGCAATCGAAGCTTTCCATTGTTCCTCTCTTTGATCTTATCTTGTGCGCGTGTGTGTGTATGTGTGTGCATGTTTGTGTGCTTTAACTCACTCACTTGTGCCTTCACTTGCTCGTGGTCCTTATACCGGTCCTCACGTCTCCGCGGATTGACAAGTAAAGGAGGTGGTGCTTACGCTTGAGCTACACCAAATTTTGGCGCCGTTGTCGGGGAGAGAGCTTCGAGGACGAGCGTTGTGATGGTAAGATCATAGATTTGCGACGTTGGAAGGTAAAAAAAACTGTCATTTTTGTTCATTTTCTGATTTTTCTTCTTCATCTTCATCATCATCACCATCTCCATCTTCTTCCATCTTCTTCTTCATAGAAATTTCTTGTTTTTTAGTGCATTTTCATCATTTTCATACCATCTTTCATTCATTATTGTGCGAGGAGGAGTTAGGAAGTGCAAGAGAGTGCAAGCGTTGTATTTTTTCATGATTTTCTGCACATATGGAGCTTTCCATTGTTCGGCGCTCAGAAATTCGAAGTTTCGGCCAAAAAGCACGATTTTGTGATGAAAATCGCGATTCTGTGAAAATTCAAATTTTTTTTTTAAAATCACGATTGTTTGTTTCCCGCCTAAAAGCCTTTTCAAAAGAATACGATTCTGTGGTTGTGATCAAAATCACGATTCTCACAAATCTTGATTTTCAGCTCAAAAACACGATTCTGTGAAAACACGATTCTCTACTCAAAATCGCGATTCTCAAAAACACGATTCTCTACTGAAAATCGTGATTCTCAACAACACGATTCTCTGCTCAAAATCGCGATTCTCAAAAACATGATTCTCTGCTCAAAATCGCGATTCTCACAAATCACGATTTTTAGCAAAAACACGATTCTCTGCTCAAAATCGCAATTTTCAAAAACACGATTTTCTGCTCAAAATCGCGATTCTCAAAAATCACGATTTTCAACCAAAAACACGATTCTGTGCACCACGATTCTGTGAAAACAAGATTCTCTACTCAAAATTGCGATTCTCAAAAACACGATTCTCTGTTCAAAATCGTGATTCTCACAAATAACGATTTTCAGCCAAAAACACGATTTTGTGAAAACACGATTCTCAAGGTACAAAATCACGATTCTCTGATTTCACACAATTGCGATTCTCTAATTTTACACAATCGCGATTCTCTAATTTCACACAATCGCGATTCTCTGATTTCACACAATCGCGATTCTTTGATTTCACACAATCGCGATTCTCTTGAGATTTACAAAATTGCGATTCTTTGGAGATTTACAGCATCGCGATTCTTTTGAAGTTCACAAAATCGCGATTCTCTTGAAGTTCACAAAATCGCGATTCTCTTGATTTCACAAAATCGCGATTCTCTTGATTTCACAAAATCGCGATTTTTTCCATAAGGTCTTGTTTGCCTGTTTTAACCCCCAGGAGCCTGATTTGACATAACTTTTTCATCCAAAGTCCATTTTTTGAGCTCTATAGCTCGTTGGAAAGCTCGTTTCGAATCCTACACGGTCTCAACTATTTTTTATAAGAATAATGCGTTGATTTTTAGATAGGATAATTTGAAGTTGACCTTCAGGTGGGACCTATAACCCAAGGGGATTCCAAAGGATTTTTGAACCATACCAAGGGGAAATTTTGGACTCTTAGCCAAAGCTTATGAACCTGAGATCTGGTAGACACTTAGGCAAGGATAGACAAAGCATTAGAACTTCTCAGTCTAGTGTCAACCATACAGCTAAGTCTTGGGCACAACAACTAAGTGGTTGTCCTTACGTACTAAACTCTGACACAAGTGACTCAGAAATATCTTTTAGCATGGGGAAACCTGTAGGTGGCTCAGGAACTACCCATCTACAAACACCAGAAGGTCTCTATAAGACACAATTGGAATATATTCAGACCAACCGATTAGGTGCTCGCATCTATGAGGATGGCCTGAGGCGATTAGTGATCCAACTCAAAAATCCAGATCAACCCTTTGGACTTGAACACCCGGTGGTCAAGTTCGAAGAGGGTTCATACATTGATAAGGAAGGAACCATGTATGTGGTCACCAACCTACCAGATAGGACCGATGAGTTTGGAAATGTCATTCATGAGAATGAGATATGAGACCTAGAACAAGGAAATGTAGGACAAGGACCCCAGACTCCTAGAGGTAAGTCAGTTCTAACCAGAGTGATCACACCAGATTGGATCCCTCAACACAACAAAAGCATATAACTATTCTTGAATAGAGAAACAGAGGAAGCCTTTTGGAGATTCAAGCCAGATCAACCTAGCCAATTGGGCATAGTTATCATCTATGAATTCAAAGATCCTGAGATACCAAGCAAAGTTGTCTATCTGGATAACAGATCAGAGAAGATATTCTTGGTAATAGAACATGATAGACATGCATATACTTGGAAGAGTGAATTGATATTCCCTCCATCAAGATCCAATGTTTCCCATGGCCTCCAAGGAGTAGGATCATCCCAAGCTCATGAAGCCCAAAGAGAAAGAAATAGAGAGAGACCTGAGGTAAGTTTTGCACACATTGTGGGCATAAATAGAGCAGGATTTGAAAATGAAAGGCTTGAAAGAGAGAGACATCAAGCACATAGGCAACAAAGAGATGAACATGATTTTCCATTGCCTAGACCCCGAGAGCACACAAGAACCCTTAGACCCACTCAAGTGATGAAGGCAATGAAGAATTATTTTGACGGGTCAGGAGATCCTTATGATCATGTGGCTGAGTTCAAACAAGTGTTACCAGCTGAACATGTTGAGGATTTGTTCACCCAGTACGAGGCATTTGGTTTGACTCTTAAGGGCACTGCCTTAGCTTGGTTTCAACCACTGAATAAGAGCTGAACAAGTTGAGGATTTGTTCACCTAGTACGAGCCATTTGGTTTGACTCTTAAGGGCACTGCCTTAGCTTGGTTTCAACCACTGAGTAGTCGCAACTATCGCGACATAGGTCAGCTGCTAGACGAATTCATTGTAGAATTTTCCAAGAGTGGTATCAGGCATAACACATCATCTTTGATTCACAGTTTCAAGTAGACTCCCCAAGAAACAGTGCGACTAGCAGGTAGAAGGTTCAGACAGTACCTAGAAAGATGCCCTGCTCTAGAGTTACCCACACCAGCCAAACAAGTGGCTTTGTTCTTAGATGGCTTACTGAGCACAAAGTTAAGATCATATGTGTACTTGAAAGAGCCTAGATTCATAGAAGAGTGTGTGCGGACGTGCATTGACATAGAAGATTACTTGGGTGATGAGTTAGGATTGTCCAAACTCTATAAGGATTCTGATAGTTCTACTAGTCATACTTTGAGAATCTCCACGGAAATAGATGAGATAGCAGAGCAAGTCGCCAAGAAGCTAGGAGTCCAAAATAGACAAACACAGAGAGTCACTCCATTGAATCAATGTTATACTTGCGTAGGGGACCACATGGCTAATGTATGCCCAATGCAAAACCAAAACATTAGAGAAAGGAATACTCCATATTGCACTATTGAGAGAAAATACACGAACCACACGGCTCAAGATTGTCCCTACAATAGGCAGGCTGTTAGACAAAATTATCAACAACCTTACCCACAAGGCAGGTATCAGAACCAATACCAATAGCCATATTATAGACCACAACAACAATATCAAGCACCATATAGGCCACAACCAGTCCTGGGAAACCAACCACCAGCTCCTGCCAATACAATTCCAGTTAAGTATGCAGTGGCAGAAGAGAACCTTAATAGAGCATTGGTGCCAGTGACCCCACTGATCTCAGAGAATGACTCTCATGCTTAGAGTTCAGACTACTCCCATGAAGGTAGTCCACATGCTTATTACACTGAGTCGCCTGAGCATAGTGAGATTTACTCATATCAATATGAGGCACCACCTATGGAGCAAAATTGGGAGCCAGAATACTCCAATGTTATGTACACAAATCCTAACCCTAGGCCCCAATTGAGACAAATGAGACCACAAGCCCCTATAGGATCTTGTTTCAGATGTCAAGGTGACCATTTCATTCGTGACTGTCCCCACCCACCATCTCCGAGTCAAGGTCAGGTTATCACAATACAAGTTTTTTGTCGTGAATGTTGAAAAGACCATCTTCCTAGAGATTGTCCAAGAAACCCCTCTAGTGCACCCAAGATTACACCCATTAATGTGGTAGGCTTAGTGGCGGATTCAAGTTCAAGTTGCAGTAATGTGGCTCCTATACAAGCCGTCACTAGAGCACAAGCCTTAAAATAGGATAAACAAGTAGAGCAATCGGAGTCGAGTGAATCGGGAGAACGTAGTAAGAGGAAAACAAGAACATGGAAAGATACCAGAGATAAAGCTAATCGCAAGTGGAATAAAAAGTTATCGGAACTAGAAGAAAGCTTGAAAGATGCAAAAACAAAAATAGAAGACATCGCATCTCAAAACCCCTCGCATGCCGACACTCCATCCACTCCGCCTCATCCAACCCCACCACCCATTGTAAATAGGCCACAACCAGGGTCTGTTCTTGCATATCCAACCCCAGAAGGCTTGGATATGATGTTCAAAGCCTACCAGGCTCGACTTCAAGAAGGTCCTACAACTGCAAACCTAAACAAGAGTTACCCTAGAGCGGACTTAGAGATTAAACGGACAAAAATGTGCATGAAAATGGTAGAACAAGCTCAAGCTATACTTGAGACTAGTCAAAGGTTCAATCAGACAAACTCTATCAAATCGGATTTGCATTTCCAGGGCTTACTAGAAAGATTAGAGCGATTGGTAAACAAACCACAAGTTTCTTTACCTCCACAGGCTCAACCAGTTATTGAAAGAGGAAGCTCACCACCAATGGGAGCTTATGTTCCTAATTCCACGGATGCTGGAATACTTCCTTCAATTCAACAGTACTCTCAAGAGTTCTTGCGGGAAATACAAGAAGAGAAATGGGCCAAGGAGAAGGGTAACTCCCCTCCTATTCCTGAGATTGATGATCTTCATGATCAATTTCCCCAAGACATTCCATCTATTTACGGAGATGAAGAAGAACAACAAGAAGACGAAAGATTAGATTTTGAATCTAATACCCTAGAAGAATTGCCTCAATTTCCAGGCCCATGGGAATCTGAATCTCTCCAGATTAGAGCTCCCATAATACTAGTAAGAAATTAAGACTCAGTGGTTCCAAGGAACACTGATGTCATGAAGAACACTAAGGTTCAGTGTCATCTCACTGTAGAAGAGCTGCTCAAAGCAAAACCTTAGCTATGGAATCATGTGAAGGATCAGGTTCCAGAACTTGATTCCAATAAGCCAAAAACAGGCTCTAAGCAAAAAGTTCCAGAGATACCTCTAGACAAAATAGGGGACATGTGTGAGGGTGAAGAAAGTAATACTTATCTTCCAATCACCTACCAAGGTTACACAACTAAAGCAATCATAGATTTAGGTGCTGGTGTTGCCATTGCGACCACCTCCTTGTTGAAGCAATGGGGCAAACCCACATTAAGCCAACTAGAATGAAGCTTCAAATGGCTGACGGTCATTTTGAAAGACCTCTAGGATTGCTCGAGGGATAACTCTAACCACTTGTGGTGTGGAGTTTGAACATACATTTGCTATATGTGACTTTGAGAAAAATAACGTCTATGAGATGATCCTAGGAAGACCCTTCCTACAACAATTGCAAATAGTACAGGATTGGGGAACCAACTCCTTGTACTTACAACACTTAGGGGTCACCACCAAGGTCAATTTGAAGGATTACACCTTTAGAGATGTACCACCCCTACAGTGGAATTCTATCCACAAAGCGAAAGAAGAATCCATCTCTGTGCATTCTGAAAGTTCACCTGATCCATCATGGCTGCATGAAGATACTCATTTGTGGATGTGCAAGGTCGCAGAGGAAGAGGAAAAACATTTAAAGGCAAGAGAAGAAGGAACTTCGCCAGGAGATAGACCAGTTAGAGATCCAGCCTACACTCCAATGATCTTTCCAGATGAGGAATTTGAGCCTCATGGCTGGCCAGAAATCTTAGCCACCATGGACATTGCTGTCAATGAAGAACAATGGACACCTCATTGTGATTAGGAGGGTTATGATATCTCAGTGTTCATGTGTCAGCCCTTGCTAGAAGAATGTTACCCTAGTGATGTCATAGAAGAAGAAGAGAATGACGATGATCTAGAGTCCATCGTGATGGATAGTTGCTTTAACTCAAAGAAGCACTATTTAGAAGATGTAGGCATGTTTAACCAGAAAGAAGAAGAACCTCTCACAAGTATTAAAACGGTAAATTCAAAGGATGGAAGTGAGAGCAGTCAAAAGAAAAAGAAAAGAAAAGCAGTGAAACAAGAAGAGGAGGAATGATTGTTTGAAGTACCAGAAAACTTCAAGAAATATGAAGTTTACGACCGCAAAATTTTGGTACGAATGCTTAAGAGAGAGGCCATCATAGGAGAATCATATGATAATAAAGAAAAGACCAAGAAGATTGTAGTGACCATTGAAGAGAACGAAGAGAGATGCACATATATAGGAGATGACCTAAGTGCAAGAGAAGAAATGGAGCTTGTAGCTCTATTAAGGGAATATAGGGATGTGTTTGCATGACACTATAGAGACTTGAAAGGGGTAGATCCAAGAATTTGCTCTCATACTATCCCCATGACTACTGATGCCAAACCCACCAAACAGAAGCCCTACACATATAATGATACATATGCAGCCAAAATAAAAGAAGAAATTGATAGGCTGATTGAAGCTGGATTCATCTATGAGATTGAGCATACTGAATGGGTGTCCCCCATTGTAGTGGTGCCCAAGAAGAACGGGAAGTTGCGAGTGTGTATTAACCTTAAAAAAGTTAATGCCGCTACGATCAGAGATAGTTATTCACTTCCAATCACAGAACACCTATTGGAGCATGTTGCAGGCAAGGAAGTTTAAAGCTTCCTTGATGGATTTTCAGGTTATAATAAAGTATTTATTGCCTCAGAAGATCAACACAAATAGCTTTGCCACAGAGTGGGGAATCTCTGCATTTCGTGTGATGCCATTTGGGCTCACCAATGCACCGGCAACATTCCAAAGGCTCATGTGTCATGTCTTCAAAGAGTTCTTGCGGAAGAGCTTAGAAGTATATGTGGATGATTTATGCGCTCATTCCCAAGAAAGAAGATTTCACATCCCTGAGCTCAGACAAATCTTCAACAAGTGTAGAGAATATCGAGTGTGTCTGAACCCAGAAAAGTGTGTGTTCATGGTGCGTCAAGGTAAAATTTTAAGTCGTATTGTTTCTAAGAATGGAATCTCAACAGATGAAGATAAAGTACGAGCCATAGTGGAGCTGCCAAGGCCAAGGAATGTCAAAGAGGTACAAGCCTTTATGGGCGATTGTGGATATTACCGTAGGTTTATCCACATGTACACGATCATAGCTAGGCTAGCACAACCCACAGGTGAAGGGAATTTAGATTTGCCCATAGCATATGCTAGTAGACAACTAAACCCAGCCGAAAGAAATTATACCACAACCGAGCGAGAAGGGTTAGGCATGGTATATGCTGTGAAGAAGTTTAGACACTATTTATTGGCCAACAAGTTCAAGTTTTTCACTGATCATCAAGCTTTGTTATATTTGGTCAATAAACCTTGCAATACTGGACGCTTAGTAAGATGGTTCCTCTTACTAATGGAGTATCACTTTGAAGTTGTTGTCAGGAAAGGTAAAACCCACCTTCGGGCAGACCACCTTTCTCGCATCACTTCAAGAGAGTCACCACAAGGATTGTCTGATGAATTACCCGATGCTTACCTGTTCAATTTAGAAGTTGTTCCTAAATGGGCAAATAAGTTGGTACCAGTCCTAACCTTCGGCCCCACAAATAAGAATGTGAAAACATCACAAGAAGAAATTGTAAAATCACAAAAATACCACATATTAACAGGAAGCATGTACAAACAAGACATTGAGGGTGTATTAGCTTGTTGTGTTGAGGACGATGAACATAGTAGTTGGTTGCAACAAGCTCATGAAGGATTGCTAGGAAATCATTATTCTAAACAGCGCACATTACAAAATCTGAAACGTTTAGGAGTGTATTGGCCTAGCATGGACAAAGAAATACATGAGTGGATTAAGAATTGTCCAATGCGCAGAGAGAGACCACCATTGGAGCATGGGACCCTTTATCAAGTGTCATTAATTCTAGATTGGAGTGCTCCATTGGTAGAGTTTATGAGGTCAGGAAGATTACCCAAAGAGGCTAGCCTAGCAAGAAGACGAAGCATGGAGCAAGACGCTCAAGGCTATGCCTTAGTAGGAGACAACCTATACCGAAGAGGCAAAGATGGTTACTTAAGACTGTGCATTCATGAATCAGACTATTTAAAGGTCTTAGAGACTGCACAGAGTGGTGTTGCAGGGGGACATTTTGGTCCTGACCGAGTGATCAAGACCATCCTATTCTCAGGACTTTGGTGGCCCACTCTTCATATGGATGCTCATACCTATGTGAAGAAATATGACACATGCCAACGTGCACAATATCCAGTTAGAAAAGACGAGATTCCTTTGAGGCCAATGATGGGAGGACGTGCATTCTCGAAATGGGGTATAGACTTTGTAGGTCCTATTAACCCCCCAGCTAGAAACTCCCATGCAGAGTACATTATTGTAGCCACAGATTACCTTACCAAGTGGGTAGAAGTGAAAGCCACAACAAAGAATGATGCTCAGACAACGGCTAAGTTCTTATTTGAGAATGTGTTCACGAGATATGGATTACCGATAGAGTTAGTAAGTGATAGAGGTACACACTTCTTGAATGAAGTCATTGAAAATCTTCTGAAGAGTTAAGAGTGAGAGAAGAAGCACAGGCAGAGGCCAGAGAGCTTATTAGGAGAAATAAGTTAAGGTGACTAGGCCTAGATGTCAACTCAAAAGCCCCAAAATATCACATGGATATGTGCCAAAAATCAGGCATAGCGACTTCTCAAGTCATTGACCGAAGAGCCTTTGTGACCATAGAGATAGGACAAGGGAAGGGTGCAAGGACTGTGAAAGCATTGATTGACTCAGGTGCAGCAAGTAGTGCAGTTAGACTTTCCTACTGCCAAGACTTGCAGTTGAACATCAATCCCATAGAAGCTTATCTCATAGGATTGGGAGGTGTGGAAACCCCTTGTTTGGGCGAGGTGGAACTTCACATCTACCTTCAAGATGTTCCAATGAAAGTCAAAGCGCTAGTGTGTCAAGATGAGAACCTTACAGAACCACTTGTCTTAGGACAAGATTGGATTTATGACAATGTAGTCAACTTGAACCTAAGAAGTCAACTTCTTCAAGTTTGGGTCGAGGGACAATGCTTTACATTAGAACTAGAAAATGGCATACTCACAAATCCAGATGTCACATCTTGCAGTTCTCTTAGGACTAATCTTAGCAAAAGAGATGTTGTATGCGTCAAAAGATCTATGTCATAGGAGAACTCAATCATGGAAGAACAGGCTCAAAGACAAGCGGACTCCTCCTCTGGTGCAAGGACTAATGCCGCCACTACAACTCAACCAACAAGGCAAGCACAACAGAACAGGACCACTGCTATATCAAATAGACAATGGGATTTCCAAAGGAAAGTAGTGCTGGGCATGAAGCATATCTGGATACGAAAAGGAGAGCAGCCATCACCCTTGGCCCCACAAACCCCATCCAAGAAAGTCAACCAGGCCAAAAGACGAAGGAAGAAGATTGGACAAGCTCAACCACAAGATCTTCGACAAATTTGGATACTTAAGAAATTAGTTGAAGCTCAACAAGGGCAATTACACATGTGGGTACCCAGGAAGCTCTTACGTCCGCAACAACCTATGCTCTCCCATATGCAAAAAGTCTCAACAAAGAAGCCAAGGCGAGGCAAAGGTCAGAACCAAACACCAAGAACAACAGTAGACCAAGTAACCTCTTGAACGCGAGTCACGCGACCAGCCACAGAGGTATGGGTATGGAAGCCAAAAGCATCGATAGGCCTCACAGAACCAAAGAGCCAACCATGAAGGATCAAACCCTCAAGAAACCATCCAAACATGAAGCAACCAAAGGAGATTGCTACACAGTCGAAGACCGTTCTCAAATGGATCCCTATAAGGAGGAATGATCAGCTGCCATCTCGAGATACAATGGATACCTCCAACAAAGATGGCGTCAACATCTGCAAATGACATTAAGCCTCGACGAGCGACAACCATGTGCTCCCTGCACAACCCTGTCTTTTGCACCATTCAGGCCATGCATTTCCAAAGTATGCATTAACATAGGGCCACATTACATGGTTGTGCATAGACACAACTAAGAGTCCCATGCACAAGAGCACATTGACATATGTCAATTATTTTTTCTGATACTAACATCTGTCTTCTTGTGTGTGACATTGTTTCAAAAAAAAAAGAGAGTCAGAACTTATTCCCAGGTTTCGCTCATGGAACATGAATGAGACATGCTTAGTTGAAGATGGAACTATTGATTACTGGGCATTTATCAGTTTGGATAGAAGTGTGTCTCGGCTAGCAGGTGTGAAGAACTTGAAGGTCCACAACTTGAGTGATGCTTAACTACTGCATGTACTATAATCTACAGGGAGATATTTGCAAGAGGTAGTTTGGTATCCTGAGAATTCTTGTCCGTATACTGGGTGAGAAGACTTCTGCTTATGGTGAGCTAAAGAGAATGTGTGAAACTAAGCTTGGTGTAGTTACCCAATATTGTTTGCCAAGGAATATAAAGAAATTCAATTCTCAGTATTTGGAAAATGTTGCTTGAAAAAAGGAGACAGGACCAGGCGCTCAAAAAAATTCATCGGTGGACCATCAACACGGACATTCATCGACAAGGTTCCATCACAAATACCGGGTGTACAACACAAAGAGATGAACATCGGTCGAACCTTCACAATGGTAAGTATCTTTACTTTGGCAACACCATCACCATGATAGATTAGGAAACCTCTTCGTCGGCATACCCTTGAGCACTTAGCTCAAGACCCCCAATTTTTGCACCATACTTCTTCCGATGCATTTTCCAAGTAAGCATGCATAGGGCTACATTACAAGGCCGTGCACAAGGCACATATTTTCCTCAACCCATGCACGAATATGCTTACTTATCATCCATTAGGGGTTATGAGTACTTGGCATGACTACTATGAACATCATCCTTGGACGATCTGAGGTCATCAATGGAGACTCACAACGACACAGTCATGCTGGAATCCAAGGCTGAAGCACATACCAAGGGACTACAACTTGCAAAGGCTCGCAGTGACAAATGAAGAACCGGAGAACCAACCTTGCCACATTTGGAAGAGAGACAACTCTAGTTCATCCGAATGGACACTCCCTCTCAAAGCAACCTAGAATAACCATTACAACAAGGGTCTGTCAGGGATGACAGACTCGAGAGGGGGGGGAGTGTTGGAACTCAAGGTCAAGCATAAAACATGGAAGCACATCAAAGAAGTGGACATGGAAGAAGAGAGAGCAAGTAGGGAGCTCCAAGAAGTGTATGTCAAATTTTCAGAAGAATTCCCTACAAAAATAGTGATTATCATCACTAAAAACCATTGTAAATACCATTATCTATTTTTATAACTCCATTTTGTTCAAGCCGAGGAGTCCTCGAGCTTGAGGAGTATTAGAAGTACCATCGTACCAATTTTCATAATTTTTAGACTTTGTTTGAGCCCTCAAATAAGCCCTGGAACCTAATTTTTAATTAGGCCGGACACTAGGTCTGGACAGGGCCAAAACTACTCAAAAAACTATAAAAAGAGCTAGAGAGCTCATTTTTGAGGTTAGCTTGTTGGAGAATAGAGATTTTGTAAGAGAACTCTTTTGCAATCGAAGCTTTCCATTGTTCCTCTCTGATCTTATCTTGTGCGCGTGTGTGTGTATGTGTGTGCATGTTTGTGTGCTTTCACTCACTCACTTGTGCCTTCACTTGCTCGTGGTCTTCATATCGGTCCTCACGTCTCCGCGGATTGACAAGTAAAGGAGGTGGTGCTTACGCTTGAGCTACAGGCACTATGAAAACTTGAAAGAGTATGATATGATAGAGGTGCATCTATTTTTCTATCTCTTAAAGTCTATACAAGACATTTAGGCATAGTTTTTGCCTCCTCTATATCAACTCTCTCATTAGCAAGCACATCATATAAATTTGCATAAAGAATGGGATGATTTGCATCATCATCTGAAACCTATAAAGGCTAAGAAATTGCCTCATTTGGGTCATCACTTGATTGTCCATCTCTAAAAAGAGGAAGCAAAGTGTCATACACATCTTTGGAGCTACATGAAAGTAATGTCTAAAATGCATCTTCCATAAAAACAACATCACAACTAACCAAAATGTGTTTAGTGTGTGGATGATATAGATGATAGCATTTGCTTTTAGAACTGTACCCAACAAAAATACATTTCACTGCTTTATCATCTAATTTCTTCGGTTGGTGTTCAGGCACTAATGCATATGCGAGATAACCAAAGACATGGAGATGAGGAATAGATGGCTTGTGACCATGGCAAGCCTCATATGGAGTGATAGATTACAATGCTTTGGTGGGAAACATGTTAAGTACATATGATGCATGCATAACCGACTCAAGCCATAAGCAGCCTGGTCAAGCCTAAAATTTGACCATACACCTCGCAATCTCCATGCAAGAATTGTTCCTTGTTTTTGCAAATCCATTTTGTTGAGGTGCATATGGCACTGTACAATGATGTTTTATCCCATGCTCAACCAAAAATGCATTAAAATCAGAAGACATGTATTCCCCCCTCGATCAGAATGGAGGGTGCCCAATTTACACGCTGACATATTTTTAGCCATAACCAAACAATGTTTGAAGCACACAAACATTTTGGACCTTGCTTTCAATGGATAAACCCATTCATGCCTCGAAAGGTCATCAATGAACATCACGAGGTAAAGGTAGTTCCCAAAACAGGGTGTCTGCATAGAGCCACAAGCATCACTATGAGCAAGGTGCAATTTATGAGCATCTCTAAGTGAACCATCTTTAGGGAAGGAAGAACATTGCATTTTGCCCAAAATACAGTCTTCACATACATTTTTACAAGGTATCTCAAGTTTGGGCAGAGACGACACCATATCAGATTTTTGTAGGCATAGCAAACTAGCATACTTCAGATGACCAAAGCATGCATGCCAAAGCTTTGCATCTGAGATAGCATGAGAAACTTGAACTACACATGCTGAATCGTTCATAGATTTTGCATAGTGTATGAGCTTATACAAACCACGACATAAAATTCCATAAGCAATAATGACATCACCATTTTAAAGATCATGAATTGTACACATATCATCAACAAGTTTGAGAACCAATCCAATCTTGGCTAATGATGAAACTAACAATATATTTTTCTTGATCTGTAGCACATGCATTGCATCTGACAATGTGAAAGAACTACCATCCATAGTTAAAATGCTCTTACAAACTCCCATTATAGGATACAAGAAGTTTTTTTGTGCATGTGACAATATTCTTGTAGGGGCAGGCTAAAGTGAACTAAAGAAACTTCACTGCAAGGTAATATGTTTGGTTGCCCCACTATCAAAGTACCAAACATCTGAGTCTATTCAAGACATGCATTGCTCATGAGAAGATGGTTCATAAATGAATATAGTAGTAAACAATTTCAAAACAAGATTCAATTTAAACAAGATTCAATTTCAACAAGATTCTTCATTCAAAACAAGATTCAATTTCAACAAGATTCTTCATTCAAAACAAGATTCAATTTCAACATCACTTGGATGATCCCATCTAAAGAAACTCCTTTTGCCCCATATACGACGTTCTATCTTGTCAATATGGTTGCAAGGCACAAATAAACCATCTTGCTACCACATGTAGCAAGGATCTATGTTAAATAACTACAAATTCTACCTACAAATCTAGCTAGCGAGATATTAAACATCTAGCAAGACCACAATCCAAATGGCCCTCATATGGATACTTTCCCAAGGGTGATCACGTGTCTTCTAATTTCCCAAGGTCTATCACATGACCTCTAACTCAAATGAAGATTCTTCTCTCTCATACTCCCCAAGGTGGAACTTAGAGAAGCTTTTCCCATGACTAAGGTTTCCATACCTTAGGATAAATCAAGCCTAAGGCTCACAACCATTCAATTGGAAGCTCATATGAATAAATACCCCAAGGGTTAAAACCAAGGGTTCAACCCAAAGGTCCAAGCATGTTCCAAGGGTAATTGAAGGGCTAAACCAAGGCAAATTTATATCATATTCTAACCTTTAGAATCAATACATTTAGCCTTCTAAACCCATGAATTATACGAAATTCTCCCCCCCTTAAAGCATTTTACTCCTCAAAAATGAGTAGAAGTATCATATTTCGAGTATTCCCCTGTGCACCATGATCTACACTCTGAGGATGGTCATATCACTCTTTAGAATCATTTCTTGTAATCAGATAAGAGATACTATCTTCCCAAAGCTTTGCAGAAACCTTCAAATTTCTCCCTATGTAGAGGCTTTGTGAAAAGGTCTGCAATGTTCTCCTGCGTTGGCACTTAATCTGCAAGGAAAGAAATCAAAATCCCTACCCAAATCACTTTCCCTAAGTCCAATTGAATGTACACACATGCCTTGTAGTTATGGCCTAGTGAAATGGGTGGAATTCTCTAGTGGTCTTAGCTTGATTATTTATGGCACTTTCGTAAAATTTGAGCTCCATAAACTTTTACACTTATGTACACTTTGTACCTTCCTAGAAATGTATAACTTTTTTAGGAGTACACAGTAGAGGTTCTACCTCTATCTTGAAATGGCGAGAAATTAGATTCATCTTCCACTTGCATCAAAAAGGAGAGGAATCTTTATATGTTCTATACTTGACTTACTCGTCTTTAATCTCTTAAAACACAAATATGCCTTATTTTTATCTTGTAGGAGTTAGTAATGGGTATGCACTTAGTAAAGTGGATCTACTAAGTCCCTACCAAGAGATGCTCAATAAAATGAGAAGAAATACTATCTTCTCATTCCTTGGCAAGTTAGGTGGACTTATATCAATTATCTACCATTTCTTGAAACATAATGTTCAATTATTATGAATGATAGATAATACAATGAATTTTGAAAGGTTATTTCCTACTAGTGGATCCCTGGCTAGATCTTGTTTGATCTTTCCATAGATTAAACTTTAGAATTTTCTTTGTGCTTGCAAGGTTTAATCCTACTAGAAAATCTAAGATCTTCAAGGCTTAGATCCAAAGACTTCAATTATGACTTTAGGAATCGGAATTATTTGGTAGACCATTCTCCTAGGTCACTAACCAAATTCTTTGTTTGTCTTAGCTTTGTAGGTTCTTCCAAAGAGAATCAACACTAACTATCTTGAACCGACTTTTGTTCGTACCCCAAATAGTTACATATACTAATCTCAAAGGTCACCAAAGCTCTGCAAAGAGGAACAAATTTCTCTTACTAAATCAATTCCTTTAAATCCTCAAACTAATTGAGGGACAAAACTTATCATGCCATCAAGATACCTTCTTAGTAGATCTTGTATGTATCAAATGAAGTTAAATGATTCAAGTTTTATTTGTTTTAGGTTCCAAAGCCTTGCAAAAAAGATACCTCTTTCTAGGCATCATATCCCATACCATCCTTGGAAACCACTTGTCTCATGAAAGATTTAAAAGATGATCTTAGGTTTTGTACTTGAATAGGCTCGACTTTGAGCAAGCTCCTCACTTTTGGGATTTATCTAAAAAAACTTCTTAAGGTCTTCATCCTCATCTTTTCCACATCTATTGCACAATCTAAAGTTGTCTATGCATTCTATTTAAAAAGAATGCATCTTATTAAGAGGATAAATGTGTTGATATTTTTCAGTGGTGATGTGTGAAAACACTAGGACTTCTAGGGCACTTTTTCTCCCTCTTTAGGAGGTTTTTTTCCCCTCAACTTGTATATACACCTATGACTCTAATGGATCACTTATCTTTGTACATCCACTTGGTAATACATTCAACATTGTATGTTGTTCTCGAAGCTTATTCTTCTTCCTTGTGTTGTTCACATGCTTCCCAAAACCTCAAACTCTAACAATTGGTATCAAAGCATGCCGCTTCATCTAGGAAATCATCAACATCCCTCCGATTACAATCTCAAAATCACACAAAAATTGGTGAGCATACTCAAGCTAATTAGGAGTTCAAAAAATTACTTCACTCTATGGTGTCAAAATTTCAATTTGAGCTCATTTCAACCTTCAAACACACTATCATAATGTCCATGTAGGCGATTTTGTCCTTTTTTTCCAAACATATATACAGGTTTTGGTTCGCCAATACAAGCACCTAAAAGTTTGTTACAAGTTTAGCAGAGCTCGATAGGGTAGTTTTGTTCAACTTTTTGAGATACAATCTTTTTTTTTTGCATCATGGTATTTTAGCTAGTGGCCATGGCTGAAAGCAATTATGTATTCCATATTTTGGCTATAGAGGACAAGTTGGATGGCACTAATTACCCGTTATGGGCATATATGATGCATCATGTATTGGTGGCAAAAGGACTATGGAGTATTGTGTAGGGTGTTGAAAAATGACCTACTACACTTGGAAATACAATTATAGAAGGTGATATAGATGGAATTGAAGGTGATGATCTTCAAACTCTTTTTCGTGTTGTAGTTCTTACTGCACCTACTCCATAGCAACTTTGATGGGAAGGAAGAGATGCTCAGGTACATGCATTGATAGCTTTTTCTATCAAACACACCAGTATCCCTCATATTTGCTCATGTAAAACAACAAAGGATGCTTGGGATACACTTACCACTTTATACCAAGCAAGAAATAAGGCTCATGTTGCCTACCTTAAAAAAGGGTTTGAGAATGAGCATATGAATGAAGGATATTCTATGGAAAGTTTTTGACAAATATAAAAGATTTGAAACAACAGTTGATTTCAGTAGATGAAATCTTCCCAGATAGTTCACTTGTGTAGACTATTCTTAATGGACTTCCTCATTCATATCAGATTTTTGCTTCTACTCTTCAATTGATGATGAAAGACAATCCAAATACCTTAACATTTGAGGGGTTAGTCTCTGTTTTATTGCATGAAGATTAGTCTAGGTAGAAGAGGTCCATTATGCATGTTGCAGATAAAGCTTTCAAAAAAGGGAAGACAAAGACGAGAAGAAAACAAAAAGTAGAACAATTCTATAAATACTATAAAGGAAATGATCATTACATAAAGAGCTGTCCAAAATTGGCTGCAAAAGAGGCAAAGAAGAAAGAGGCTTGAATGGTTGCTGCATAGTCCCCTACACCCAAAATAGAGTCGGCCATTCTTGTGCAAAATGAAGAATGGGAATTTACTATTGTTCGCAACTATGACCCATCTTCTCATGAATAGTGTATGTCTGTAGTAGACTTAGATGTTTGGTACTTTGATAGTGGGACAACCAAACATATTATCTCGCAACTGAGTTTCTTTAGTTCAATTGAGCCTACCCCTATAGGGGATACTGTCACATGTGCTAACAACTCCTCTTATTTTGTAATGGGAGTTGGTAAGATCATTTTGAATACATTTATCTACACAAGCATTTTAGGAATGTTCAAGTGCATATTTGCACCTATACATGAAATTCTTTTATACTTTCCACACCACATACGAGACAATTTGAAATCTTATTCATGAATGACATACTCACAAATAGAATGAGTTCTACACACATTCAATGCACGCCATATCTCCTCAAATCCATGATAATAAAATTACCCTATGGATTATAGTTTATGCAACTTGAGAAAAGTTTGCTTCTATAATCAAGACATTTTCTATCTCATAAGAAAATTATAGAAGTGGACATTTTTCATATATGCTTCATGATCATGCATTCTCATTGCATGGTGTATCATTTTATTCCAAAACCATACAAGTAGAAAAAGCAATACTTATCTTTTGGTTGATGCTTAAAGAATTTTCCTTGTTGCGATTAGAAACCATCAAGCCACATCCCTTCTTCGAGTTACAAGACTTCAAACATAATATCCATGCTTCTCTTAGATATCTTTATTTGTCCCTCATATCCTATAGCTTCATCTAGGAAAACACTAGGAAATCCTTGCAAATTAGCTACCAAAAAAACAAGTTTGTACTCGCGGGTTTGAGAGAATGTGTTGCAGAGAAGAAGATTCAAACTCTTCAAGTTTGTGGAGTCACCAAAATGCAACAAGACATTCCATATAGAAAGTCCACAGTACAACAAAGACTTATATATAGCACAATGCTTTAACGCTTCTCTCATCCCCTTGTGAAGAGACATCACTTTGGCTATTCATGGTTGCTCTGGCAGTTTCACATGTCACAATGCATGTCCAAATCGAAAGGGAGATCTTCTTGGCTACCGATGGGCTAGCTTAGAGGCTCCCCATGCCTTCATTAGAGGTGATTTCCACCTCTCATTACCCCTCTAGGGTAAGAGGAATGTTGGATGGCTACAAGATTCAAATCAGTATCTCTTTTGTAAGAGTGTAATCATGCAAAGTCAAGAGAGATCTTTGTGGGCTTTGAACTCCATATAATCTAATTGGCTCTGAGTATCAATGTTAAATAACTACAACTTTTACCTAAAAATCTAACTAGCAAGAGATTAAATGTTTAGAAAAACCATATTTAAGATAGAGCACATCCCCACCCATATATATACCTCTAGGCCAAGGGGGTGCATGTCCTTCGTTTTGGCCAAGTGTCCAACCAAGTAGCCCTCATGTGGACACTTTCCCAAGGGTGATCACATATCTTTTAATTTCCCAAGGTCTCTCACATGCCTTCTAAATGATTCAATAACGATTGACATCTAGGTATTATAATAATTATAAAACATCCAAACATGCTCATGGATATCATCATTGTAATGCTTGATAAATTTTCTATGATGTAAGCCTATTATGTGACTTTGTGGAAACTCTTTTTGAACTTCTAAGTCGTTGTCTCCCAAGTGACTTCTACCTCATGAAGTGGCCATATGGAAGTCACTGAACACAAAATCCTACGATTTCATTATACTTTGGTATCAATTTGTCAATGTTGGTAAAGATTATTAGTAAAACTATATTTCCAAGATTTGATGCAAGAATGATTATGAATAGAACCATTCACTGAAACACTTTGAGGTGAATCTTCCTAGAAATCCAAGGAAAAGGTAATGTCCAAGCGAGAATCTTGTCTAATTTGGTGTGACTTTGGTGGGTTGTTCACTAGCCCTTAAATCAAGGTGGATTGTGATACTTCATTGAACTCCTTCTTTGATTGGCTATGGTCTTCTTCGGTCTAGTAAACTTCTTCACCATACTTTGGTTTCTATCTACTTTGGTATGAGGTGATAAGTTAGAGGGCTCCACTCCTTTTTTTGAATCTCTTGAGATACCACATAAAAACTTGACATCTTACATATTATTTTGACAAAATTGGTTCCAAAAACTCAAAAAACTTAACTTGTTCTTGTATACATGGGTCATTACTCTATTCATTTATGCACAGAGATACATTAGGCCATAGTGCATGTTGGGGATGTAAGCATCATGTAACCTTACACCTGTATTTATATAAATATACGATCATTATGTGGATTTCAAGGCTCCCACCCAAGAGTATGCATCTCTCCTCTCCTCTCTCTCTCTCTCCATCCATCTCCTCCTTGCTCCCCTTGTTCAGGCCACCAAATTCCTTAATTGGTATCATAGTCATCTTGAAGGTTGATGTGTGAGGAGCTTGAATGGAAGATTTGGGCAAAGAGGTGAATTTGCACATTGGAATCTTCTTGGGTTGGTATTTTGACCATAAGCCGAGCTAGTAGGTTTGGATTGACCCAAATTTGTGTGTAGCTTGTCAAGATATTTACAAGTTTGCAAAAGGTCACAAGTTTTTCTTTGGAGCAGAGGGGCATCGTAAATGCAAAACCACAAAGAAATGTGTGTAAGTTGGATCGATTTGAATCTTGGTAGTATGTTCATTTTTTCTCATAACTGGAACTATTAGCATCACATTATAGAGATTTCAAAAGCAAAGTTGTAGTTGTCATAGACATCTACAACTTTGTAGAAGATCGTATGTGTATCCATCTGAGAATCGAAATCTTGCCATACATGTGCATCATGAATGTCAATATACCTATCTATGGGTAGACAAAATGAGACAACGAGTCTCACAGCACACATAAGGTTGAACTTTCACTAAGACAAAATTGTCTCTCACATGGAGTACTTGTAGTAAAAGCCTATGCCCAATCCTAGCACCTCTGACCACCATAAGGTGTCCCAATTGCAACTGAAAATGATGCCCACAAAGGAATGCATAACATGTGTTCTCCTCTAGTTGGCTAACTGAAATGAAGTTCCTAGGGAATTAAGGTACATATTGTACATGTTTGAGTTTAAATGATGATCCACTAGGTAGCATGAGGCATACATCTCCTGCACCATCAATATCATATGTTGAATCATCATGCATGTGCACACATCCACAACTCTCACCTAAGAATCGACAAAACCACTCACGATGTGGTGTAACATGAAAAGAGACTAATGCATTAAGCAACCAAGTCATATGTGTGTTATCCAATGAACTAGAGGAAACTTGAGATGATTCATAGGGGAAAGTGATTTCACCATCACTCGCATAATCAATCACCAAAGAGTCTCCTAAAACCACTACTTGACCTGCATCATGTGCATGTCTCTAATGTCATCATCGCATCCACATGAAGCAACATCGTCAAGTATGTCCCTCGTGAATGCAATGCCAACATCAAAAGTGTCAATGCGATGTACATCTCACATCAATCGTGTGCCTCCCAAACATACCATGTAGTCTTATCTATAATGGCGGTTGTGGTAGCTTCAACCCAATAGTACAATGGTACCTTCATCTCGTTGAGCATGCATCTTGCAATTTCAGCAATTTGCCTATTTTTCCTCTCAGCTACTCCATTTTGTTGTGGTGTATACCTACAAGTGAATTGCCTTTTGATCCCATTCTCTTGTAGAAAATCTAAAAATTCTTTGGAGAAGTATTCTCCTCCACCATCGGACCTTAAGGTTTTGATAGACCTTCCTGTTTCCTTTTCAACTTCAGCTTTGAATCTTTTGAATATAGAAAACACCTCTGATTTTTGCTTCATACAAAACAGCCAAACCTTTCTTGAGTGATCATCAATGAAGGTGACAAAAAATCTATTGCCAGCCATTGATGCCTCTTGGGTTGGTCCCCATACATCCGTATGTATCAAGTCCCAGACATTTGGAGCCACATAATTGCTCCTCTTGAATGGCTGCCTCGTTTGCTTTCTTAGTTGACAAGCTTCACATAACTCATGTAGTCCAATGCTATTGAATTTTGGAAGACCTCTTACCACTTCATGTTTGCTCATGTCCTTCAGCTTTGGAATGTTGATGTGTCCTATTCTTTTGTGCCATAAGTCCAGCTCTGAAATCTTCCTGTTCCCACATTGAATGTACATGACTTTTCCATGTGGATGTTGGACATCCAAAGTGAACATCCTTCCTTCTCTTCTACCTCGAGCAATTACCTTGAATCCTTCTTTTGGATTCTTTATGAAGCACCCATTCTCATTGAATATGACATGATAACCCTTCTCTACCATTTGTCCTATTGAAATCAAGTTCTTTGAAATTGTAGGAACATGAAGACCATTAGATAGTACCTTTGCTCTGCTTGTATCTCCAAGCCTTATATCTCTAATGTGTTCAATCATGTGTTGAGTATCATCACCTGTTTCAACACATCCTTTTCCACTTGGTACCTGTAGATTAGTGAACAAACTTCCTTGGCATGACATATGGTTACTACAACCTGAATCAATGTACCATTTTTTGTCATCTTCACAAGAGCTTCTATACTCATGTCTCATTGCAAGTAGTGTGTCCTTGCTTCCTTCACTTGAGGTGCTTGCATAGTTGCTTTGGTTCCTTTCATTGCCTCCATTTGGTCTTCCATTCTTCAGCCAACATTCACTAGCATAGTGTCCTACTTTACCACAATGATAGCATGTTATACCTTTATGAGAATTGTAGGAGGTTTGGCCTCTTCCTCTACTTCTACCTCGACCTCTTCCTTGTGTGTTGGCATTTGATGCATCCTTGTTGTCTTCCGAATTGTTTTGATTGTAGTTGGAGTGGTTGTGACCTCTTCCTTTTCCTTTTGAGCCTCCTCTTGAGTTTCTTCCTTTACCTCGACTTGCATATAACATTTGGTTGTGGTTGTCCTTTCCTTTAGGACCACCGAAGCTAAGCTCTTCTGTGACAAGATGAGGGATTAGTTGTTCAAAACCTGGATATACATCTTTCAAGTTAATGGAAGTTATGAAAGGCTTCCATCTTTCATCTTCTCTCAAGCCATTGAGAGTATAACACACAAGATCTTCGTCTTCGACTGTTGTGCCAATAGAAGCTAAAGCATCGCTTAGCTCCTTAATCTTCAAAGTATATTCAGCTATGGATTGACTCAAACTTTTCTTGATTGTGTTCAACTCATTCTTGAGTTGAAGTTTCCTAGCTTTGGTATTTGTTGAATACATTCTTTCAAGAGCTTCCCAAGCATCCTTAGCTTTCTCGAGATGTTGAATATGACCTACCATGGCATTAGTAATGACTTGCGAAATGAGGAACATGACTTTCCTATTCCTCTCTTCCCATTCTTTTGCTTGCCTCCTTTGGACTTCGGTGGCCATAGCTTGATTGATTTGAGGTTGAGCATCATCGCCGCTCACAATACCCCAATAAGCCTTTGCCCATTAGGTAGTTGGTCATTCTAAACTTCCACACATGATAGTTATCCTTGTCCAACTTCTCTACTTGTTGACCCAAGTCAGCCATTGAAGAGTATCAAAGACTTTGAGAGTTACCTCGAATAGTTATAGTCCTTTGCTCTTGCGTTTGTGAAGCTCCTTCTTGTTTTGTAGCTCCTCTTTTGCTTTGCTTCACCTCCAACTCTGTTGATGAAGCTTCAACACCAAGTTTGCTCTGATACCAACTGTGGAGAATGAGTTCTCCTATGCGCAACAGAAGTGTGTAGTGAACCCTTGTATGTCCAACACTTGGACAAACATCTGCTCCTTAGATAGCTTGCTGCTCTCAACACAAAACTCAAATGGACTTGATACTTTAGTCAATCAAATTAGAAAAAGAGAGCTTTCTAACAAGCTATAAATGACTTAATTTGGACAAGTTTTGATTAGGAAACACAACTGTCAAAGATGAACTACCTGTCCACACAGGTATGCTGAAGAACTGAGCTTCACTCTCGGACTGATAGCTCTCTGAATATATATCCTTTGAGAAAGATATTTGGTACAGAGAAAGTAGACACAAATAGCTTTCCAATAAGATAAGAAGCAAGTAATTTGGATGAGTTTTGATTAGGAAACTCAACTCATCAAGATAGACCACTTGTACACATAAGTACACTGTAAAACTGGACTTTACTCTCTGACAAATATCTCACAGAGTATGAACGATCTGAATGAGATATTTGAGACAGTGAAAGTAGATGCCAAGAGATTTCCAAGAAGATAAAAATCACGCAATTTGGATATGTTTTGGTTGGGAAATTGAACCGACCAAAATAGACTACCTATCTACATAGGTATACTGAAAAATTGGACTTCACTCTTTCACTGATATCTCACAAACTACATAAGTTTTCAAAGAGATATTTGATATGCAGAATGTACACAAGATAAGCTTTCCAATGAAAGTTTAAGCACACAAAATGGTTACATATGCACTGAGATATGAGCTCTGCAACAGAGCTGTGTACAAACTGACGTGCGGCTAGAAGGAGTCTAAGGGAAAACCAAAATGACAAAATGGCTAGATCCGACTACTGGGAGCTCTTGCCTCTTTCTCTCCTTGTTTTGAATGTGCTCCCACTTCACTTTTATAACCAATGAGCATGTGAAGAAGTTTGTGCCTCCTTAACTCACCACTTTCTCCACTACATGCTACTAACTACAAGGCAAGATATTGTATCTCTTACTCATCATGAAGTTTTGACTAGACTTTTTATTTTCTTTTTTTTTCCTTTTTTCCTCTACTTTTCCTTTATCTTTATATTTGGTAAATTTATCCAAGCATGGTGCATATGAAAATGAGCTTGTACATTTATCTTCAATAGAGCACACCTCCTGTATCGTAACAAATAACTCAAGCTCTATTTCTACTGTGTTGGCAGACTCCTTGCCCTTGCCACCTTTTGAAGAGCCACTCTTCTCTTCTGCCTTCTTGATGCGACAGTCTTGGATTCTGTGTCCCTTCTTCTTGCAGTGGAAACACTCTCCCTTGAACTTCTTTTTGTCATTCTTCTTTTTGTCTCCATCTTTTGAAGAGTCTGTTTTGCCTCCTTTGGCATTTGCTGTGAATGCAGCATCTCCTTTGCTACCACCACTCCTTGCCTTGAGCTGCAGCTCCTCCTCCATGAGTAAGGCACTGAATTCTTCAAAAGTAAGTGGTTGAGGTCTGATTTGAGTGTTAAGAGTAGTTACCAGACCATGAAACTTAGGTGGACAGATTCGAAGACAACGTCGAGCTAGCTCTTCACTTGACTTTTGAACACCTGCTCCCGCCATTTGATCTCATAGATTCTTTATGCGAGTGATAAACACCTCTACAGTCTCCCCATCAGCAAATCGTTCTGCTGCAAGCTGATTCTCTAAGTTCTCAATCCGTTTCTGATTACAAGTTTCATATTGATTTCTTAATATGTTCCATGCTTCACATGCCTTCGTAGTATGCTGAATGAGAGTCAGAACACTATCAAAAGTACTTGTAACAAGAGCACAGAGTGCATCTGAATTTTTACATTTCCAAGCACGTAGAAGATCAGCATCAGGAGGAATCATTCGACCAGGATTATTTGGATCAGGTCTTTCTTGGGGCTCATGATCAGTCCCAAGAACAGTCTCCAAAAGCTCATACGAATCAAGAATAGAAGTGATTTTGAACTTCCACAGGGTGTAGTTCGTACCATCAAGTTTACCTTTTGTGAAGGCTAGTGGCCGTATCCGCAACGTTGGGATGACCGACATCATTGCTTCTCCTTCTTGTGCGCCACCTACTCCTGTTGATGAATCACCTTGGCCCCGAGTCGTAGATGATGATGCACCGCTTGACATCTTCTCTCTTTTGTTGTTCAGACCTCTGCAACCTCTGCGTTTCTGCTTTTGCACCACTCAAAGCCTCCTGAGCTCTGATACCATGTAAGAAACTAACAGCACAACGGAATAGACCTGTAGACAGAGTTGAGAGAAAAATGTAGACAAAGATAGACGCAGACTGAGAGATAGAGAACTCAAATTCTCAGATTGCCAAGCATAAAGCAGTTACAATGATGGTGTTGTCCACCCGTGCACACCCACTGTGGAGCTTAGATGGTGATCTAGACAGACTCTAGATGAAGGGCTTACTAGTGCGCAATGCTATGTAAAGCTCAACCTAGGCCGTGCTTATATAGCTTTTACAAGGTGGTTCGGTATAGATAAACGTAGTCAGGAGATACAAAATAGTCGGTAAAATACATGATCCGACAATATCTCCACGACCAAAAGTCCTACCGTCTCGGCCCTACGGGCCGGGGCAAGCCCCCCTCTGCACTCCCCCCATTAAGGTTCTATGGGGAAACCGCGCGACGCCACAGGGCCTTTATTTTCACCTTAAATGGCAACCTAGTGGCCTGGAAGTTTATGCCCTACCTAACCTAACGGCTAGGCTCACAAAGATCATCTACAACCATCAACGATCACACATAGACCTCATCTAACTTGGAAGTTAGGGTTCCACAAATGTCCGGGCTCCCATAATGGCTTCTCCTCATAATGGGGGCCTTACAACTTAGAGCACCATGGATCATTTGTGGTCTCATGAGGGTGGAGTATTGAGCATATCTAACAGCTTCAAGGATCTACTAGAGTACTCTTCTAGCATAAAATCCGATAAATTTTTGACAACATATCCTCTATAAAATGGACTCTAGAAGCAAATAACCATATAGGAATCACCATCCACATATGCCCAAAATCACACTAAAAAATAAACTATTAAATCAATGACCATAGGTTGACACAATAGCCAATTAGAGTGACATATAAATTTGCAACTGAGGCTCCAATTTGGATCACGTACTTGCAAAGAAAACAAGAAAATGCAAGTACCAACCAAAGATCCAATCAATCTCTCAAATAACTATGTGCAATAGGCAAACAAAGCCTTATCTAAGTTGGATAAAACAAAATATGACCACAATGGCACTTACATGCACTAACAAAACCACAATCTCAAATAAAATATGAAATGGCATAAATAGAAAATAGTACCACAATGCCATTTTACATGCCAAAAATTTGGCAAGATCATGCTCTACTCTTAGAGGGAGAAGCTATCACAATGATCATACATGGTTAAATGGAAATGAAGATCGAACCACAAGAGTTTTCACAACACTTATTTCAACTATCTTTTCACCAATGAAGCTCTAAACCATGATCCCCTAAGAGACTTGAAGATAATTTCAATCTTCAACCACCTTTAGGGTTGCATGGGCAAAATTTGATAGTTTGTGTATTGCATTTTTTATTATCCAAACTTCAAAACCTGCCTTTGATCGCACATGTAGAGCATGTTTTGGATGTTCATGAATCTTATGTACATCATGGTTTGATTGATCATATGGATGCTCATGTGGAGCACACACTCTGGATGATGAGTTTGATGCTTTGGAGCACTATATGGATGCTAAGGTAGAGCATTGTGATGAAACTTGTATTAGAGCTTAGTCATCAAATGGACCTTGGTATTGATGTTGTGTGGTTAGCTCATATGGAGCACGATGATGCACTTGGTGTGGTGGAGCAAAATTCCTCTCATGGTACAAAGTGTGTGGTAAAGTAGGATACCTCTTAGGATGCTCAACTAGGCACATCATTAGTTGAGAGGATGGCTGATTTGAATGTTGAAAAGTTAGTAGTTATGCAAGCATTCTTGGATTCACTCATGCCATATGTTGATATAGCTATATCAGCACATGTTGGTCTTGATGAGGGAACTTTGGGTGCCTAGACTACATGCATGGCTAACATGCTTATGTTAGCTAGGATTGCACATGTTTCACCAGCATTTGAGAGTCTAATGTACGAGTTATTATGCTCAAGACCTCACATTTGTTGATATATTTAGGTAGTGATGTGTGTGAACACACTAGGACCGTCGGGGCACTTTTTTCCCTCTTTAGGAGGTTTTTTTTTCCCCAGCTACTTATCTTTGTACATTCTCTAGTAATACATTCAGTATTGTGTGTTGTGCTCCAAGCTTCTTCTTCTTCCTTGTGTTGTTCACGTGCTTCCATAGACGTCTAACTCCAACAATTGGTATCAGAGCAGGTCGTCGCTTCATCTAGGGCGCCATCGACACTCCTCCGTTTGCAGTCTCAGAATCGTACGAATTTTGGTGAGCATACTCAAGGTGTTTTCAAGCATACTCTGAGCTCGTTTCGGCCTCCGAACGCACTATCACAGTGCTTGTGTAGGCTATTTCGTCTTTTTGTGCCAAAGATATATACCTGTTTCTATTCGCCAGTATAAGCATCTCAAAGTCTGCTACAGGTTTAGCAAAACTCGTCAAGGCAGTTCCGTTCAACTTTTTGAGATACAATCAATTTTCTGCATCAAGATATTTTAGTCACCGGCCATGGCTGAAAGCAGTGATGTATTCCGTATGTTGGCTGTTGAGGATAAGTTGGATGGTACCAACTACCCATTACGGGCTTATATGATGCAACATGTATTGGTTGCAAAAGGATTGTGGAACATTGTGCAAGGTGTTGAAAGATGTCCTGTTACACTTGTAACAACAAATACTATGAATACAAGTGCTGGAGCTGATGAAGATGGTGTCGAAGATGATATTGTGCAGATTCCTGTTCGTGCTGCTGTTTCTACTGCACCCACTGCAGAGCAGATTCATTGGGATGGCAGAGATGCCCAGGCACATGCATTGATAGCTTTGTCTATCAAACGTGCCATTATTCCTCATATTCGCTCTTGCAGAACAGCTAGGGATGCTTGGGATACACTTACTACATTGTACCAAGCTAGGAATGAGGCTCGTGTTGCTTACCTCCGAAAACAGTTGGAGAGTGAGCACATGAATGAAGGTGATTCTATGGACAGTTTCCTAACGAAGATCAAAGATTTGAAGGAACAGTTGATTTCTGCTGATGAGGTTATACCAAATAGCTCACTTGTGCAGACCGTTCTGAATGGTCTTCCTGATTCATATCAAAGTTTTGCTTCTACTCTTCGGTTGATGATGAAAGATAATCTGAATGCCTTATCATTTGAGGAGTTAGTTTTTATTCTATTGCAGGAAGATCAGTCCAGACAGAACAAGTCCATTATGCGTGTTGCAGATCAAGCTTTCCTGGCTAGTCAGAAGGGCAAAGGAAAATGGAGCTCTTCTACTAGTAAGCAGAAATCTGCAAATGCTGCACATTCGAAGAACCAGGATAAAGATGAGAAGAAATCAGAAAAGCAGAAATTATTTTGCAAGTACTGTAGAGGGAATGATCATATCATAAAGAACTGTCCAAAACTGGCTGCAAAAGAAGCAAAGAAAAAGGAGGCTGGAATGGTTGTTGCAGAAGCCTCTACACCTCAAATAGAGTCTACTAATCTTGTGCGGGAAGAAGAATGGGCGTTTACTACTGTTTGCAGTTTTGACCCATCTTCTCATGAGCAGTGCATGTCTGTAGTGGACTCAGATGTTTGGTACTTTGATAGTGGGGCGACCAAACATATTACCTTGCAACGTAGTTTCTTCTCTTCACTCGAGTCTGCCCCTACAGGGAATACTGTCACATGCGCCAACAACTCCTCTTATCCTGTTATGGGAGTTGGTAAGATCATTTTGACTACTGCTGATGGTAGTTCTTTCACCTTTGTCAGATCCTTTATTTGTGCCAGGGATCAAGAAGAATCTTTTATCAATTTCTGCATTAGCCAAGATTGGCTTGGTTGTGAAATTTGTTGATGATAGATGTACAGTTCATGATCTGTCAAACGGTGATGTTATTATTGCTTCTGGTAGTTTATGTCGTGGGCTATATAAGCTCATAGACTATGAAATATCTATGAATGATTCGGCATGTGCAGTTCATGATTCTCAGGCTATGTCAGATGCAAAGCTTTGGCATGCATGCTTTGGTCATCTTTTGCTAGTTTGCTACGCCTGCAGAAATCTGATATGGTGTCTTCTTTGCCCAAGCTTGAGGCACCTAGAAAACATGTATGTGAAGGCTGTATTTTGGGCAAAATGCAGTGTTCCTCCTTTCCAAAAGATGGTTCAGTTCTAGCTACGCAGAAATTGCAGCTTGTACATAGTGATGTCTGTGGTCCTATGCAGACATCTTCTTTTGGAAACTATCTTTACTTCGTGACTTTCATTGATGATTTTTCCAGGCATGCATGGGTATATCCATTGAAGGCAAAGTCTGAAGTGTTTTTGTGCTTCAAACAATTTTTGGTTTTGGCTGAAAATTTGTCAGCATGTAAAATGGGCACCCTCTGTCCTGATCGAGGGGGGGAATATATGTCTTCTGATTTTAATGCATTTCTGGCTTAAGGTGGGATAAAACACCAGTGTATAGTGCCGTATACACCTCAATAGAATGGAGTTTCTGAACGCAAGAACAGGTCACTCATGGAGATGGCGAGGTGTATGGTCAAGAGTCAGGCTTTACCACATAATTTCTGGCTTGAGGCTGTCATGTGTGCAACATATGTACTTAACAGGTGTCCCACTAAAGCGCTGCAGTCTATCACTCCATATGAGGCTTGGCATGACCGCAAGCCATCTGTTGCTCATCTGCGTGTTTTTGGTTGTTTGGCATATGCATTAGTGCCTGAACAATATTGCAGAAAATTGGATGATAAGGCAGTAAAATGTATTTTTGATGGGTATAGTTCTAAAAGTAAAGGCTATCATCTATATCATCCACAGACTAAACGCATTCTGGTTAGCCGTGATGTTGTTTTTGTGGAAGATGCTATTCAGCCATTGCTTTCATGTACCAAGGAGACATCTGTTAGCTCCAAAGACATGTATGATACTTTGATGCCTCTTTTTACAGGTGGACAGTCTAGTGCTCGTCCTAATGAGACAACTTCTCAGCCTTTGCAGGTTTCATATGATGATGTAGATCATTCCATTTCTGATGCAGATTCACATGATGCACTTGTTGATGAGAGAGCTGATATTGAGCAGGCAAAAACTATGCCAAAATGGCTGGTGCAGACTTTGCGTGACAGTAAATTAGATGCACCTTTGTCATATCATACTCGTTCAGGCTCTCATAGTGCCTCCTTTGCATCAGATTTCTATGCTATGGCTACGTCTAGTCTCTGTGATGAGAATGAGTCTGTTTCTTTTGATGAAGCACAAAATTTAGAAAATTGGATGGCTTCTATGCAATATGAATATGATGCTATAATGAAGAATGGTACATGGTCTTTATGTGACTTGCCTCCTGGCAAGAAGGCCATTGGTACTAAGTGGGTATACAAGCTGAAGCGTAAACCTGATGGTACAGTTGACAGGTATAAGGCTAGGCTTGTTGCAAAGGGTTATGCGCAAGAAAGAGGCATTGATTTTGATGAGACCTTTGTACCTACATGCCGTATGACTACTGTTCGCAGCATTTGTGCACTTGCAGCCCATCATGGTTGGAATGTACATCAGTTGGACATTAAAACAGCATTTCTGAATGGTGACTTGCATGAAGAAGTGTATGTTTTTCAGCCCCGTGGGTTTGTGCAGAAAGGGCATGAAAACCAGGTGTGCAGGTTAAAGAAGGCATTATATGGTTTAAAGAAAGCACCACGTGCTTGGTATGAGAAGATACATGCCTATCTGGTTGCACATGGTTTTGAGAACAGTCCAACTGAAAGCACCTTATATGTTAAGCGTGCTAATGATGTGCTTCTGATCATTGTTGTCTATGTTGGCGACATGCTGCTCACTGGTCCTATTGAGAAGCACATTGCTGATTTCAAGGCTCATTTGCATGCCTCATTTGAGATGTCTGATTTGGGGCATTTGCATCACTATTTGGGCATTCAGTTTATGCAAGTTGATGGTGGAATGGTTTTGTGTCAAACGAAATATATTGACACATTAATGCAGTGTTTTGGCCTTGAAGACTGTAAGCCTATTGCCACTCCTATGGAGACAGGTTTACGATTGAGTCTTCATGATGTTGGAGATGCATTTGATGTTGTTCTCTATCAGCAGGCTATTGGATGCTTGATTTACTTATGCATTACTCGGCTAGATATTCAGTTTGCTGTCTCACAGATGAGCAGGTTTATGCATTGCCTAGGAGTCACGCATTGGAAGGCGGTTAAGCGCATCTTTCGCTACTTGAGTGGTACTCGGCTACTTGGGTTGTTTTATCCCAAGGGGAGATCACTACCGCCAAATTTGCATGCTTTTTCTGACTCAGATTGGGCTGGTTTCTATGACACTCGTGTGTCCACCAGTGGTTTTTGCTTCATGCTTGGTAGCTCATGTATATCTTGGTTGAGCAAGAAGCAGCCTACTGTGGCCACTTCCAGTTGTGAGGCTGAGTATAGGGAAGCTTTCACAGCGACTGTTGAGTGTGTGTGGCTCATACGCCTTATGGCTGATTTGGGTGTTGGCTAGTCTTCTGCCACCACCATCTTCACTGACAGTCAGAGCGCATTGGCAGTTGCGAGGAACCGTGTGTTCCATGCTCACACTAAGCACATTGAGGTGCATTATCACTATGTCAGGGAGAGGTTCTCTGCTGGGGAGATCAGCTTGGCATATGTGCCCACGCAGGAGAACATAGCAGACCTTTTCACGCAGGCTCTGCCTAGGGAGAAGTTTGAAGCTTTCCGCAAAGATTTGGGCTTACTTCCTTTTGTGGAGTGATTTCCACATAGCTTGGCACTTCTTCCTTATACATGAGTGCCAACTCCTTGTTCACCGCATCACTCCGAGGGGGGATTTGTTGATATATTTAGGTAGTGATGTGTGTGAACACAGTAGGACCGCCGGGGCACTTTTTTCCCTCTTTAGGAGGTTTTTTTCTCCCGGCTTGTATATATGCCTATTGCCCTAATGAGCTACTTATCTTTGTACATTCTCTAGTAATACATTCAGTATTGTGTGTTGTGCTCCAAGCTTCTTCTTCTTCCTTGTGCTGTTCGCGTTCTTCCGCAGACGTCTAACTCCAACAACATTGTAGTTACTATTGGGGCATTTGCACTTCGAGTTGTCAATTGTTTGATGATTGACATAGGGATAGGAGTAAGTGTGAGCTTTGTAGGAACATCAATTCTTGCATCAATTATATGTGAGCTAGACTCTTGTCTATACGAATCTAGAGCAATTTGAGGTGCATGAATACACCTTGTTTGAGGAAATTGGTGTACGGTGACTTGCAAAGCTATTTACCAAAGGGTTCTAGAAATAAACAACAAAGTGCCCAAAGGTAAGGATTTGGGAGGTTGATCACTTTTTAGGGATGTGGTAATTCATGCTATGAAATGGGATTTTGGCATCTTTATGTCCTAAATCCTTGAAGACTTTTTGAGCTTAAATTGCGTTATCTAATGAAAATATCCACACTATCCAAAGACTCCAAATAAACAGTCGAACTTATTATTAAGAAGTCAAGTGAGTATCACCTATTCCGGTAAATTCCAACTAAACAACAAAAGTTCTAACTACTTAAACTTAAACCACTCTATCCATGTTTTGATTTGAATTAAAACTCTTATTAGAACTAGTTCACCTCACTTGTTGAGGTGCAACTTGTTGAGGATAGAAGCTCAACCGGATTAAAAGTCACAATTTTTACACCTTTTGGAATCCAACGCCAAACTCACTTTGGAGACTATGACCCAACTTGTGAACGTGCACGAGTATAGATAATGTGTTGGCTCTTTACTCTACTTACTCTACTTAGCCAACCTTAGAATTGATGTATCCCATCAATTCTCCCATCAACCTCATGAAAGTCAATTGTAAGATTCCATAGTCTATAGATATTTTGATATCAGCTGGCATCATGGTCATTGGAACAAGAGGGCCATTGACCTTTGATTTTGATTGGGATGGAATCCAAGCTCTTGCCATTACACTTTAAAATACATACTCTTGCTTGTGTCATGCCCCATTTCCTAAGAAATTAAGAAGCAACTGAATATTTCTCTTTCATCCATAGAGGTAGAGTACTAAACATCTTATCGTGTAGCATGTGAGGGCATATGACTTCGAATTCTATTACATGACATTGGTATTTTGAAAGAATTTTCTACATGCATCTACACCAATAGTCTGCTTAGCTTGTCCATCACCAAAAACCTAGTGTTCCATGGTCGAACAAAGCACATTGAGAGCCACTACAATTTCATTTATGGGAAAATCTCTTTAGAGTAGTATATCTCTCAAATTAACTTGACATACGTATTCATGGAGGCTTTACCTCTATTTTTTCTTCAATGCTTGGTGGACCTCTACAACATTCAACCTCTACAAAATGGATTCATAGAGGGGTACTAAGAAATGATCATCCAATACTTTATTTTTACTTTACAAGTTCATCTCCTCTAAAAAGACCTATCCCACACTAAATATATTTTAATTAACCTCTCTCCAAATTTATAAAAGGAGACCATCTCTTCATTTTGTACTTGGTTAGAAGCTTGAGAGCTCCCTCTATGCTCTTGGTAAGCTCACTATGATTCATATATGAATTTTCCCATTTCATGGTCGCTCCTTTGAATCTCTCACTCTTTTCTTGTGAGTACATTTTTTAGTTTTGTTTCTTTTGCATGTGTACTCTCTAACACACTCACATTACACACACAATCGATAGGCTAGAGTTGCGAGATTTAAGTCCCTTTTTTAAATTATTATTTTTTTGGAAAGGAAATTCGATTTTATGAACTATTTTTTTTAGTAGGCTGAAAATTTTAAAAGAAGTGACAAATACACACACACAAAAGACTTCTTTATCTTCCTTGAAAGGGTTCATGTAGAGCCGGTCAATGGATCTTGAATGTTAAACCTTTTTTTTTAAGGCCTTGTAAACTCTCGCAAAATAAAGTTTTTCCAAAATTTATTAATTCTATGATTTGATGTGCTGATGTTGTAGGAAGGGGTTGAACCCTTGCCTTCGCCTCAAGAGACCAAAGACCGAACCACACAACCTAAAAGGTGTATAGATCTTAAACGAAATTGAGGTATTGCACAATGCCTCTGTCGACTCTCGCAAAATAAAGTTTTTCCAAAATTTATTACTACTATTATTATTATTTGATGTGCTTATTCTACTACAAAAATGACGTGGGTGCTGTATTCTGATTGGTCAGAGGAACACTGAAGACAAGTATAAATTGTTTCTGCGAAGACAAGCAGATATCAAGTGCTTCCGAAATGGCGCAACGGTGGGTTAATGCGATCTTGCTTGGTCTCCTCGTAGCTTTCTCGACCGTTTCGGCCTTGTACAGCCCCTCTTCCGATGTAGTGCTACTGACGTCCTCAAATTTTAAGTCGCAGGTGACGGCCTTACTCTTGCACAGATCTGTGTCACAAGCTTCAGCGCTAGAAACTTCCTTGATGCTTTTGTTTATCGTATGATTACGGTTTTCACTGTAAGTGAAGTGCCCTGAATTGATTTGTTAGCCCTCTGCTGGAATGCTAATTTGGTGTTTTTTTTTTTCCTTCCTCTTCTTCTTAATTTTCCTTTGCGTATCTGTTTTCGCATCAGCTTTGGGCCGATACTAGTGTAAGCTCAAGGATCGTATGGTATGCTTTATGTTCGTGAGGAAGTCCTTGATACCATGAAGTAGATCTTGCTCTTGAAAGGCCCTCGGATCTTCTTCATTTGAAGCGTAATATGCAATGCAAGTCACTCGCTTTAGTTAAGTACCTGCACTTATGACATCTGCTGGAAGCCTGTATGGAAATACTTGATCACATGGAGTAGATCTTTCTCTTGAAACTACCTTTGAGCTCTCTAATCTGGAGATTCATTTGAAACCGAAGATTCTTTTCAGCAGCCACTCGTTTCGGAAGTCGTTCGAGCAGGAAGTCATCGGGATCCCACCGGGAACCTAAGGGACATTGCACCTGAAGGTTTCACGTACTTGCATAACACCTTTAGGGCCAGGCTCCTGTAGTCACAATTGCTATTTTTCAACCTTTAGGGCCAGGTCTCACGGTACTTGCTAGTCACAATTGCTTGTTGTGTTTCCCACACTGATCGCTATTTTTCAACCTTTCAAATTAGTGTTTGAAAAAAAGAAGGTGCTATTGTGCATTGCATGAGATTAGAGGCCTTCTCGAAAAAGAAGAACGCGTCGAATCGCCATAGCTTATTAATGCAACTCGTTCAATTACATGGTGGAGATAGGTAATCCCCTTGAAGGGTGGAACATATCTTGTAATTTCCTACTTAAAATGACATAAAATATTGTGTATCCCTGCTGATTGCAATATTTCCGATGATCTCCTTTGAGTTATCCACCTGCTCCCTGTTATGATCCGTGGGCATGAAGAACGATGTACAAGTGAGAGATGCATCTTCGTTGCCTCCCCGCCACGCGGTCCTCTCCTCTTAAGTATTTTCCTTCCTCTCTTTCTCCGTGTGTTGAATAACCACATGGGTGCCACTTGGCACTCATGCGTGAATCATTTAAGTGAAAGGGGGTTCACACCGCTGTCCATGTGACGTTTCCTTCCCTAAGTCCATTTTTGTCCTAAAAAGAGGCCATTGGAAGGAGTGAGAAAGAGAAAGAACTTAATGACTTTTCCCATTGAACCCGATGTACTCTCTGTGCTCCCAATGAACACCATGAAGTATTATCCTCTTAACTATTTTTCTTCCACTTTACAAAGCACTCCTTATATATAAGAGACTTCCCGTCCATTTCTTTTGAGTGCGATGTATACTCTTAGGCTCATGTGGAACAGACTCAACAAAAATGGGCTCTACTATCTGACTATAAAGAATGAGGTTGATTCACCTAACCTTCTTTTGAGTAAACTCACATGAAACATTCGATGGATTTGGTTAACTTTTGGAAGTTGGAGCGGGGAAGCCTGCTTTACTATTCTCTTTAGTATTGTGAGTGGTCCATAATACTTGGGAGATAGTTTTGGACAAGGTCACATCTTCATGGACTAATAGAGATTACCGAGTCTAAACTAGTCACTACATGCTTGGCTCGCACTGCATCACATTATCATGTGAAAGCTCAAAGTTCTAACTTCTAATGTATAACTTCTAACACGATACATCGTGATTCATAACTTTCAACATTGTAACATTTGACATCGTCATTTATGATTCATAACATTTAACTTTTAATATCAATCCTTCAATGATCATATTACATAACATCTTACATCATAAGATTTAACATTAATGATCATAACATCTTCATCTGAGATCATAATGGTCATAACATTTAACATTGTTTACTAAGTTCTAAGTTCCAAGCTCTAACTTTTAACATTAAACATCATAACATGGCATTTAACAACGTAACATGATACATCAAAATAAAAAGATTGAGAATCACTATGACAAATCATATAACATGTATCTCAAATATCAATAATCAAACTCTGTCACTCTGACATGGTGGCGAATGACAAATCA